>QLPI01009591.1:0-13755 GCA_003314275.1 Chroogomphus rutilus
GGTTGGCACTGCCGAATTACCAGAATCTCAGTACATGTACTTGACATGTGCTCATACATTGTACCCTACTTTCTGTGTGTGCCACTGATTTCAGAGAGAAGAGGAACTTGGGAGAGTGCCGAGGGTGTCAGCCTGAGTAAGGACTTCAGATGGGAGGATATGGGGGTTGCAAAGTCGATATTCAGAATGAAGAATTATCCACATCCATATGCTACTTATATAGGTTGAGAACTGGGGGTGGAACAGGGTAGCATAAGGTATGGTATGGAAAGCATGTGGAAGCATTGTCCACTATAATTAAGAATAGAACAATGGACATAACCGAAAATAGAACAATAGAATATGACTGAAAATAAAATAATAAAGGCATGGCCAAGAATAGAACAATGAGCATATCCTGAGGGAAAGGAGATCAGGGCATAAAAGAATAAATAAAGGTGGAAAGGATGGAATGAAGGGAAGTGGGCCAAGTGATGAACTGGTTATATCAAGCCAAAACCTCATACTAGTGAGGAAATTGACTTGTCACTTGTGAGTGGGATCAAAAATTAAAGACCATTTGGTTGGTATGACTGAGTGAACCGAGGCTCAGGGTTGTGTACTTAGCAGTACCTCCCCCTTAATGGCTGAACCCATGAAGCCGGTAAGTGGAGTTTAAAAATAGAGTTCTGGGCACTGATGTCATGTCATGGATTGTTTGGGAAATTTCCCAGGCTATCCTGCCAGCCAACCATCATCAAACCCCCCCCATCAATCAACTCATGAACCAAAATGGGTGCAGAAACTGATGACGAGTTGCACAAGTGTCAAGTACACATACCGAGTCTCTGGTAACTTGGCAGTGCCGACCAAGTGATCAGTCTATATCTACATGCAAGTGACCAAGTCACTTGGTACATCGATCTCAGCTCGGCATATTCACCATCTACATTCCCCATTCCTATCCCTCATCCACTCCTCCTTCATTTATTATCCATTAATCCCACCCCATTTTACTCTTTATTCCTTTGCCCATCTTACCTCAGGATATTGTCAAGTACACGTACCGAGATCCTGGTAATTCGGCAGTGCCCACCGAGCAGTCAGACTACATCCACGTACAAGTGTCCACGCCACATGCAAGTCACTTGGTACTGTCAATCTTTGGGAATGCTGAGATGTTGGATGGGAACGGTCAAGGCCTACAGGCCGGAAGTAGTGGCTTTGGCTTCAACGTACTCGTGCATTGTGCCCTACTCTTCTGTGCATGCCACTGATTTTCAACAGACGGGGTACTCGGGAGGATGCCAATGATGCCGGCCCAAGTAGAGGACTTAACAGAGGAGGAGAAGGTAGAAGGGCCTAAGCCTAGTCGATACCCAGAATGAGGATATATGTACATACATGCCCTACTTATATAGGTTTAAGAGGTGATATGTGGAATAAGGAATGTGGGACAATAAGGTATGCAGAGCATGTGGGCATTGTCCACAACAAGTAAAATTAGAATGGAGGAATGCAAATGGAAATAGGACAATAAAAGATAGAATAATACGAATGTGGCCAATGATAAGACAATAGAGGGTGCCCGACTATAAAACAATGGTTGCAACCGAAGATAAAACAAGGACAGGAAGTCCTGAGGTGAGGTGGATCGAAGAATGGGGAGTAGGTGTGGTGGGATTAATGGATGGTGAGTGGCATAGAGTATACGAGGGGTAATGGGCAAGGAATGTGGGTGGTGGATGTGCCAAGCCAAAACCGGCGTACCAAGTGACGTGCATGCGGTGTGGACACTTGTACATGGACATAGGATGACTGCTCGGTTGGCACTGCCGAATTACCAGGATCTCGGTATGTGTACTTGACAGGTATGCCGGTCTCAGCTCGGCACATCCACCACCCACATTCCTTGTCCTTATTCCTCACATACTCTATGCCATTCATCATCCATTATTCCTACCACACCTACTCCTCATTCCTTGATCCACCTCACCTCGGGACTTTCTGTCCTTGTTTTATCCTCGGCCGCAACCATTGTTTTATAGTCAGGCAGTCCCTATTGTCCTATCCTTGGCCACATTCCTATTATTCTATTTTTTATTGTTCTATCCCCGTTTACATTTCTTCATTCTAATTTTACTCATTGTGGCAATACCCACATGCTCTGCATACCTTATTGTCCCACATTCTTTATTCCACATGTCGCTTCTTAAACCTATATAAGTAGGACATGCATGTACATACTTCCTCATTCTGGGTATTGACTAGGCTTAGGCCCCTTACCTTCCCTCTCCTCTGTAAAGTCCTCTACTTGGGCCAGCACTTCGACACCCCCCAAGTACCTCCTCTGTCCCAAATTGGTGGCACACATGGCAAGTAGGGTGTAACGCACAAGTATGTTGAAGCCAAAGCTACTACTTCCAGCCTGCAGGACTTGGCCATTACCCATCTGCATCCTCGGTATTACTGAAGTTCGACAGCCTTGACAGATATATTACTATTGTTTTATCCTTGGCCATGACCCTATTTTTTTATATTCGGTCACTTTCTATTATCCTATTCTTGGCCACATTTCTATTATTCTATTTTCATTGTTCTATTCTTGTTTACATTCCTTCATTCTATTTTTGATCATTGTGGACAATGCCTCCACATGCTCTGCATACCTTATTGTTCTCCATTCCTTATTCCACATCTCGCTCCTTAACCTATATAAGTATTGCATGCATGTAGATAGTTCCTCATTCTGAGTATCAACTTGGTTTATGTTTTCTGGTCCTCCCTTCTCCCATCTGAAGTCCCTTACTCGGGCCAACACTCTCAGCACTCTCCCAAGTCTTCATTCTGTTCCAAATTAGTGGCACACACAGAAAGTAGGGCGCAATGCATGAGTATGTTGAAGCCAAGCCACCCCAATCAGTCTGCAGGACTTGGCCGATTCCGGCCAGCATTGTGAAGCTGGCATTATTACAATAGTGCTCGGCCCACGCATTGTCAGCATTCCCAGTGCCTAACAGCAGGTCAAGAAGCACCAGATCGGGTACAAGAATATGCAGGAGGAAGCTGAGCAAGTGGAGTGGGGGGAAAAAGAGGCCATCAAAGCACAATGCATGGTGGACCAAAAAGGAGGCTGTAACCAAAAAGGCAGCAGAAGAAGCAGAGGCTGCTGCAAAGAAGGCAGCAGAGGAAGTGGCAGCAGCCAAGGCTGCTGAAGAGAAACAGATGGCTGAGGCTACCACCAAAGAGGCTAAGGAGGCCAAAAAGAAGTGGGCAGAGGAGGCTAAGAAGGCAGAAGTTCAAGTAGAGTGCTGAAATGTGGGGGACCTTGAAAGATGCAGAGGCTCTGATGATGACCACATGCAAGAGGGGCAGAAGTACAGAGGTGGGGCCCAGTATAGGGCTAGGGCCAGGAACCACAGGGAGGGAGAAGATTGAGAGGCCAAGGGGGGCCGAGGTGAGTCAGAAGACTTTCTTTTGTTTTTATTTTTATTGATTCATTTGGATTAGTGGAAAAAAAGATCCAACAAGGTGTCAGGCACTGGGAATGCCGACGATGCGTGGGCCAAGTCCTATTGCAATAGTACTGACTTCATGATGCTGGTAGAATAGGCCAAGTCCTGAAGACTGATCGGAGTGACTTGGCTTCAACATACTCATGCATTGCGCCCTACTTTTTGTATGTGCCACTGATTTGGAACAGATGAGATACTCAGGAGAGTGTCAAGAGTGTCAGCCCAAGTAAGGGACTTCAGATGGGAGAAGGGAAGACAAGAAGGCCTAAGCCAAGTTGATATTCAGAATGGAGAACTATCTACATACATGCACTACTTTATATAGGTTAAGAAGTGAGATGTGAAATCAGGGTGACATAAGACATGGAGAAACAATAAGGGATGTATAGCATGTGGAGGTATTCTCTACAATGATCAAGAATAGAACAAAGAAATGTAAACGAGAATAGAACAATGAAAAAAAAATATGACTGGGCATAAGATAATAAGAGTGCAAACAATAAAAGGTGACCAAATATACAACAACATGGTCATGACTGAGGATAAAACAATGCAAAATGTCCTAAGGTAAACCAGGCTGAGAATAAAAGAATAAACAGATTGTGAATAATGGAAAATGAATGAAGGAGGAGTAGAATGGTGAATGTGCTGAGATGAGACCAATATACTAAGTAACTTGTATATGACTTGGTCACTTGCATGGGAATTAGACTGGTCATTTGGTTGGCACTACCGAGTGAACTGATGCTTGGTACATGTACTTGAGAGTACCTCTCCCTTAGCAGCTGAACCCATGAAGCCGGTAGGTGGAGTTGAAAATAGAGTTGTTTAAATGCCTAGTATGACATCACAAATGTTTTGGGCCAGCATCTATAATCCACCCATCACCAGCCAATAGCATGGCCCACCACTGATAAAAATGGGATACGACTCCAAAGAGGAGGCACATGAAATAGCCGCCATTGAGAGCAAAAAAGCCCAAAGGCAGCAGGATTGAGAGGAGGCAGAGGCAAAGATGACTGCTGAGGATAATGAGGAGGCCAAGTGGAAAGCAAGGGAAGAGGCTGCATTAAAGAATGCAGTGGACACTGAGCAGATGCATGCAAATGCCCTCAAAAATCTTCAACTTATGAAGGTGGCCTACCAGCTGAGCCTCCCGAGGGATAAAGGGAAGCAAAAGAAGGTGCCAGTGATGAGTGTTTCAGGAGTTGAAGGGAGTGAGGGTACCAAATGGGTGCCTGAAAAGAGACAAGGAGAAAAGGAATGGAAAGAAAGGAGATGAAGAGGAGGAAGAGGAAGATGTTGATAGGGCTCTGACGTAGTCTTGGTAGTCCCTTTGATTTTCTTTTGAATAAATTCGGTTGAGACCAAGCATAATGAACCAAAAGAAAGGACAACAGAAATAGAAGGATATGAGGGAAAGATTAAGTGAGACATGCCAAGGGTTTCAGGAGCCTCAGCCTGGATAGGCAAAGAGACAAGAGAGAAAGAATAGACAGACTGAGGGGTCTGGAAGTGAGGGGAACTAAAGAGGGGATTTGGGAGTTGTAGAAGAACAAGACTTGTAGGAGGAGCCATAATCGGGTTAAGGAGGCCATGGACCTGGTTTGTCAGGGTAGGCAAGATGGAATTTGGTGACAATCTTAGCATGATCGAGCTCAGTTGCTACTAACCAAGATGTTTTTGAAACAAATCCAAGGTCCTATCTCGGACTCCACCCAACTTTGAGGCTAAAAGGACCAGAGTCGAAGCCTGACCCAGGTCCAAAAAACCTATCTCAGGCTCTGTTTCAACTCCAAGGTCAAGAGACCAGAATTGAGGGATCACCGAGCAGGAACTTGGAATGAACTTAGCATGGGTAACTAGGCTCTGGGATAAGTGCCAGAGATTTGTAAGCTAGCGCACAGACCACTTACATAAAGGGTATATAAGGAAGGCTCTCTAGTAGTGGAATCCTTAGACTTTCCTCTTTGGATTTCCCCTACCTAGGTAAGAGCCCCACATGTAAATTAGATAATTACATATAAATCTTTGAATTTCCCCTACCTAGCTCCCCTGTGAGATACTCCCAGTGGATGCTGAAGGGTTGCCCTTACAGATGTTTCATATTCAGTACCTTCATAACCAGTCCAGTGGACCAGGTAAAGGAGGTTACAAGGTTTTCAGCATCGGTTGACCTTTGAGTCAAGGATTTTAGCTATCTCGTACTCAATCTCTCTATCGATTTCAACTAGAGGAGGAAGAGGCTAGACTTGATTGGGTATAGAGTTGGGGGTTGAAGGTTCAAGCATTGAGACATGGAAAACCAGGTGTACTGCCCGCATGGTGCTGGGCAGTTGGAGAGTGTAAGAGTGAGTACCAACTCAAGCAATTACCTCAAAGGGGCCAAGGAATTTCTCTGCCAGCTTCTTGGAGGGTCGAGTGGTGTGGAAGAATTGAGCTTTGACAAACACTGTTGTTCCAATGGCAAACTTGGGAGCAGGAAGTCTTTGTGAGTCTGCCGTGACTTGATATCATGATTGGGCATGGCTGATTTGCTCTTTCAGGGATTCATGGAGTTGATTTAGGTCTACAGCAAACTTGTGCCCTTGAGAGGAGGTGAGATTGTGTTTGGGGTATATGGTGAGGTTCAGGGGGTGTTCTTTGTTAGCAAAGAAGGGATAGATGCCTGTGGTAGTGTTGGGAGCGTTATTATAGGTGAACTCGGCTAGTGGCAATAGTTTGGACCAGTTGTCCTCAGTAGACTCAAAGGTACTGTTCCAGGGTCTGATTTACACGTTCGGTCTCACTGTTGGCTTCTGGATGGTAGCCTGAGGTGAAGTGTAGGTGCATGTCGAGAGCTTTATCGAGTGACCTGAAGAAGTGGGAGACAAATTTGCTTCCGCAGTCAGATGTTATGTGACTCAGTACACCATGTTTGGAAAAGATGTGAAGTACAAACAGTTTAGCCAGTTTGGCCAAAGTGATCATGTCAACTGTAGGAATGAAGATTCTCTGTTTTGTGAGTCTGAAAACTATTACTAGTATTGACATGAATCCCGAGGACTGGGGGAGTTGTTCGATGAAGTCCATAGAGATGGAATTCCCTGGACATTCAGGGATGGGAAGTTGTTCAAAAAGCCATAAGGTTTGTGTCACTGTGATTTCAAATGCATACATGTCATGCAGGATTTACAGAAGTCGATGACCAAGGTGTGCAGGCATGGCCAGGTGTATTTATGGCAGACCAGGGCTAGTGTTTTGTTTTGACTGAAGTGTCCCAAGAGGATGTGGTCGTGCTTGTATTGTAAGATGTGTAATCTGAGGTTGTTGGAGTCGGGGACTGTCAGGCACCAGGATTGCCGACGTGTCAGATGGGAACGGCCAAGTCCTGCAGGCCGGTTGTAGTGGCTTGGCTTCAATGTGCTCGTGCGTTGCGCCCTACTTTCCGTGCATGCCACTGATTTGGGATAGAAGAGATACCCGGGAGAGTGCCGAGAGTGTCAGCCCAAGTAAAGGACTTTAGACAGGAGGAGGGAGGACAAGAAGGCGTAAACCTAGTTGATTTCCAGAACGAAGAACCATCTACATACATTCACTACTTATATAGGTTAAGAAGTGAGATGTGGAACAGGGTGGCACAAGGAATGGAGAACAATAAGGTATGAAGAATCATGTGGAGGTATTGTCCACAATGATCAGAAATAGAACAAGGAATGTGGATGAGAATAGAACAATAAAGTATGACCGAGAACAAAAGAGTGAGTGAGAATAGAACAATGGAAAATGGCCGAATATAAAACAATAGGGCCATGACTGAATAATAGGTGAGTAGTAAATGTCCCAAAGGGGATCAGTTACAGGAAAGGAAGGGGAATGAAAGAATAACAATGAATAGAGGGGGTGAGATGAGGAAAGTGAACCAAATGATGAGCCGAATGTACCGAGCCGAGACCACATAATGACTTGTCACTGGTGTGGGATTAAACGGTAAGGGTCGATCGGTCGGTACTACCGAGTGAACCGGAGCTTGGTATCGTGGGCTTGACAGGGACATAGATTCGATTGTCTAGTTGAAGGAGACCATCTGGGGTCTGTGTCTATCTTGGGTTTGGTGTTTTGGAAGTGCTGAGATGGGGCATTGCCATAGGGTTGGTAGGAAGAGCTGAAAGTATATCAGAATGGAGGGTTTCTGAGTCCATGATGATGCTTGCTCGTAAGGTCGGAATGAGGAGTTGGGTCGCTCAAAGGGATTCCACTAATTGAGTAGTCGTAAAAATTGGCCAAATGTTTTGGGGGTTGATGGTGCCATAGTTGCTACCCCCCTCTTTAGGGTAGATGTCCCATCATCTAGTTAAAGTGTTGGGTTTTGTGCCAAGCTTGCCAGGATGGAAACATTGACAAAGGTATTCGGACCATCGAGCCTGTCTATGGGTAAGAACACAAGCAGTGAGGTTCTTAATGCATATATCTCGGTGAGGTTGAAGCTTTGCAGAGGTTTGGGGTAGGGTTTGGCTTCAGTGTTATATCCATGATATAACTCCGATATCCCGGACATCCGACGTAGGGCGCTACGAAGAATCCTACTCCAAACCAAGTCCGAACCAACCCCATTACCTCCGAGTCCGACCAGCAGCGATCACCTCGGACATCGGACATCTTTCCTTTCTCGTCGAACAATAGTCTTATTGTAACACCAGATGTATATTTCTCTTGTAACCCATTTTCGTTCATCTTATTGTTCTCTTGACCATTTCTAATTAGTTACAATAAGGACCGCATGTATAAATACCTCCAGACTTCTGTACTATACCTTAGTTCAAATATCAACTTAGTATTCCCACTCACTTGTTCTCTGAACTCCGAACCTCTGAACCTCCAACCTCCAAAATAAGGGACTGATGATCTAGGAGGGCACAACATACAAGTTGAAGCCAAGTCCCTAAGACTCCGAACACATGACTTCGGACCGACTTATGTCAGCTCAGACCTGACGCAACCTCGGGCTTAACATTCAGCTTATATGCTGCACCTTCCAAACCTTATCATATCCCTAGCTTTGGGCAGAGGTTCAGAGTGGAACAACATTGTAGATACCTGTTTGATGGAAGCTCAGAGAGTGAGCAAGGATTGCCTGGTCAAATTCTAGGTTGATTATCAGACTACTGAATTTCTATGTTAGTTGAATATTATATACTAGTATGTATTTCAAATTCCAGTGGGGCTTAGTGACTGAGAAAAAGGGAAGACACAAATCAGGAAAGGCTCTCTGATCAAAAGAATAAGAGAGCAAAAGTACACGGGGCTTGACTGAACTCTGTGACCAAGCCACTGTGGGATCTGAATTCTTGAGTAGGATCTTGATGTACTTCCATTTCAGCAATTGGTGAGTGAAGTTGAGCTGATAGATGAAGTAAGGAGATGGAGATTAAAAGGTGTTTATTGATATGGGTTGGACAAAGTTTTGACTGGTGAACAATGGATGTAATATCCAGTCGGAGGGTGTGGTTTCTAATCAGAGAGCTGAGGATTGGAAAAGGTTTGAGGGTAGATAGATGAATGGGCTTTCCAGAGAATGAGGATGTGTCGATGTGTAACACATGGCTTTTCCTGAAAAGGAAGCCTCATCCTTGTGTTTGAATGGAAATGTCTTGGTAAGTGTTAGGTATCGGAAATGCCAATGATGCTAGCGGGAATTGGCCAAGTCCTGCAGACCGATCAGGGTGGCTTGGCTTCAATGTACTCATGCATTGTGCCCTGCTTTTCTGTGTGTGCCACTAATTTGGACTGAAGAAAGACTTGGGAGAAAGACTTGGGAGAGTGCTGAGAGTGTTGGCCCAAGTAAGGGACTTCAGATGGGAGAAGGAAGGACAAGAAGATGTAAACCAAGTCAATATTCAGAGTGAAGAACTATCTACATACATTCACTACTTATATAGGTTAAGAAGCAAGATGTGGAATAAGGAATGGAGAACAATAAAGTATGAAGAGCATGTGGAGGCATTGTCCACAATGACCAGACATAGAATAAGGAATGTGGATGAGAATAAAACAATGAAAATAAGATAATAGAAATGTGGCCAAGAATAGAATAATAGAGAGTGACTGAATATAAAACAATAGGGTCATGGCCAAAGATCAAACAATGATAAAATGTCCTGAAGTAGAACGGGCCAAGGAATAAGGAATAAACAGGGTGGAGATTAATGGATAATGAGTGGGGAAGCGTAGATGAAGGATAGGAATGGGGAATGTGGATGATGAATATGCTGAGCTGAGACCAATGTACCAAGTGACTTGTATGCTGTTTGGTCACTTGCGCATGGAAATAGACTGATTACTCAGTCGGCACTGCTGAGTTACCAGGTGCTTGGTACGTGCACTTGACAGTATCCCCCCCTTAGTAGCTGAACCCATGAAGCCGGTAGGCAGAGATTGAAAATAAAGTTCAGGATGCCTATTTGTGACATCACACAAAGGTTTGGGACCTAGCGCCCAGACATGTCTCCCATCACTGCCATCAAAACATGCAACTCAACACCATAATAACACGATGAGATGGGATACAAAACTGACAAAGACAATGCATGGAAGGTCAAAATGGAGGAAAAATGGCTGGAGAGGCGGCAGAAGCTACCCGGATTACCGAGGAGGTGGAAAAAGCTGAGGCTCAACAGAAGGTGGATGAGGAGGCAGCTGCCAAACTAGCAGTGGAAAAGGCAGAGGCCAAAAAGAAAGTGGCCGAAGCAGAGGCAGCAGCCAAGGCTGCTGAAGAAAAATGGGTGGCTGATGCTACTGCCAAAGCAGCCAAGAAGGAGCAGGAAGAGTTGGCCAAATGGGTGGGGACTCAAGCTCCCGAGGAGACAAATGGGTTGGAGCTTCCCCAGGGTGTGGGGGAGCAGAACAAAACACCTGAAAACAAGGGTGCTGACAGAGCAGGGGCTCCCAAGAGCTTGGGAGTCCTGAGGAAAACGACATGCAAGGGGGGTAGGAGCATGGAAGCAGGGCCCAGTAGGGAAACTAAGGGTGGTAGGCCAAGGGGGGCCAAGGTAAGTTGGGAATTGTCTCATTATTATTATTTTTTCATTTTTTTTGATTAATATTTTCTCAGTGCAAAGAAAAGCCAAGCTGGAAGTGGTCATCATCTCTCCATCTGCCTTGCAAGAATTGCAAGGAGCATTGGGAGATGTGCAAGGTGTTGTTGGTACAGGCTGCTTGCAGGAGATGGAATGAGCAGAAGGTGAGGTGCAACTTGGCAGTCTCTCAGCAGCAAAAGGTCAAGAGCCAGGAGGATGAGGATGAGGATATAGAGGGGAATCAGGAGGGTGAGACTCTGAAAAAGTCTTAAAATAATAAACTGTTTTCTTATTTTTTATTTTGAGTAAAAAAAATTGAAAGATAAATAAGGGACATAAGAGAAGAGAGAACAAGTCAAGCGTGCCGAGGTATTTGGCAGACTCGGTTGTGATAAACAGAGGGAAAGAGAGGGTGATATGTGGACTGAGAGAGATGTCGAGAATGGGTGTAATTGTAAGGTCGGGAATACAGTGTCAGGTGGTGGCAGGAAAGGGGAATTCAGGATGGAAGTGAGGTCAGCATGATGTAGGGTCAGGATGGAGAGGAATTAAGGTTGGGATGGAGGGGACAGAGGGAATTATGGTCAGGATGGAAATTGGAGAGGGGTAAATGGAGGGAATTTCAGGAGAGGGATGTCTTTGGAAGGGAAGATTTCATAGTTCAAAGGGTTTCTAGCTAGTCACCACCCCCCCCTTTTAGGTAGATGTCCTACCATCTAGTAAAAGGATCGGCTTCAAGCCAAGGGAAATGGAAAAGGAGTGGTGAAAGCATATAATGCAAATATATGGAATGGATGAAGTGAAAATGGATGGGGATGGATGGAAAGGACCTTGGCCAAACATGCTGAATGGTGCCGCTGACTGAGAGGTCCCAGTTAAAAAGCTTGCCAGCCTTTCTGGTATACAAGCATGCACAAAGGCAGTTGCATTCACTAGGGCTATTGGTAGAGCTTCCAGCGATGGAACAGGATCCTGGTGAGGCTGTTGGAGCAGTGGCAAGTGCCAATTGGACCAAGGCCATTGGGATGCACCTAAAAACATTAGTAGTGTTACAGAATGTAATACTTCCCAATACCCTGTTAATCAATGGATTATAGTAGGTGAGCAAGTTGTGACTGAATATTGCCAACCGATGGATCTAGTGACATGACAGATGGATGGGCAGACTGAAATTGTCCTGATGGAAAATCTAGTAGACATGTCTATATATTCAGTAATAACCAAATTAGCAGTACTAGATCAAAGAGTTTTAAGGGAGAATAAAAGGGATA
Source organism: Chroogomphus rutilus (assembly GCA_003314275.1). Lineage (NCBI taxonomy): Eukaryota > Fungi > Basidiomycota > Agaricomycetes > Boletales > Gomphidiaceae > Chroogomphus > Chroogomphus rutilus. The sequence goes on from QLPI01009591.1 coordinate 11,821, forward strand.
AACTATGAATAGATGCTGATTCCATCAAGCATGCAAGGTGGGTTGCCGAGGATTTCGGTACCCAATCAGATAATGGAATAAAAGAAAATGGAGAGAAATAGAAGCATTGATCTAAACCTCAGACTAGTTTTCAGTTACCTGGGCTGATTCTTCAGCACTGGCATCTGAGGCATCAGTTGCCTGAGGGATGGAGTTGGGAGTTGTAGTCACACGGGCCTTGGTTGCTTTTGGGCATTTGGCAACTTTGTGATTACTGGCAGCACAAACGAGACACAGGTTGTTGTCCATGCGTCTTTGTCGTTCGGTTAGGAGGAGCTTGCCATCCTTGCTGAGGGTTTTGGTGTACTCAGGTGGGTTTGGCTGAGGAGTTTTATTGTCCTTGCCCTTCAAAGTGTCCTTGCTGCCACTGTTATCATTGCTGTTACCTTGCTGGCAGTTGTCTGAGGTGGATCTGTTACCAGACTTGTCTGATTTCATATCTTTCTTCGGCTCATTGCTGCCCTCCACAGACTGCTCAGCCTTTCATTCCCAATATCTCATGTTGATCCTTTGAATGAGGTTTCAAAGGTCGTCGAGTGTGTGGGGTTTGTCGAAGTAGATGAGGCCATCTTTGATGCATTTCAGCAGTGCCATATATGCCTTGTGAAAGAGAGCATTGTTGTTGTAGTCAACAAGAGCTGTGACCCTGTAAAATTCTACAAAAAAACCTGGTAGCCTTATGATTATCCTGCATGGTTAGCTTCTCGAGAGCCAAAATTGATCTGTAACTCATTGATAAATGGCTCCAAATTGCCTGTCCAGTGAGGTTCCATGTTTGGATTACCAGTCAGGTAAGGCTTGAAACATTCTAGAGCCGTTCCCTTCAGATAGGAGACCATGTAATTGACTTTTTGCCTATCATTAGGAAATGAGTTGGGCCGAGTATAGAAGTTCATTCTATAAAGGAAGATAAAACCTTTTAGCTTTTTTGGGTTGGTCCAATCAAAGGGTTCCAGCTCACAAATTCTGGCAGCTTGACTGTCCTGTCAATGATTTCAGGCAGTTCTGCTGAGTTCGAGAATGGTGTTTAAATGGTTGTTGTTGTTGCCCAGGTTTATGGGGGCCCTGGCCCTAGGAGCTGGCCTGGCTTGCAGAGCCTGCCTGGCCTGTGGGGCTGGCAGGGCTCAGGGAGCTTGCCTGGCTTGTGGCCCTACAGCCGTGGGCTGAGGGGGCATGGCCACAGGTTGAGGACATGTGGCCACAGGCTGCAGTGGTGCAGCCACAGGTTGAGGTGCAGCTATGGGGGTATGAGGGGGTTCAGAGATGTCTGCCTGCTGATCTTGTTGAGGCTGTCCCTCAGCTTCAGTATCTGCTTGATAATGTACTGAGCTGAGTTTCTTCTATCGAATAAAGTTCCTGATTGCCATTATTGTCATGTACATATTCAATGTCATCATCGACTACCTCTTCAATGTGTGACTCTTGCTTGAAGGAGGAGGTGAGGCACCATAGTTCGATTGCTAGTGACATATAACCGATTAGAAAGGGTGGGGTGCCAGAGGCACCTTGCACCCTCCATCGTAAAACCGTAGGGGTGAGCTGGCTGTCTTCAGCACAGGTCGAAGATCTAGTTCATGGGGGCATAATCTTAAGAAGTGAAAAGGCATGGGAAGCAGTGTGACTCTGAATATACTGTTAGGTATCAGAAATCCTGATAATGCTGGTAGGAATTGGCCAAGTTCTGCAGACCAATCAGGGTGGCTTGGCTTCAACATACTCGTGCATTGTGCGCTGCTTTTCTGTGCATGCCACTAATTTGGACAGAAGAAAGACTTGGGAGAGTGCTGAGAGTGTTGGCCCAAGTAAGGGACTTCAGATGGGAGAAGGGAGGACAAGAAGATGTAAACCAAGTCAATATTCAGAGTGAAGAACTATCTACATACATTCACTACTTAT
>QLPI01009600.1:0-19669 GCA_003314275.1 Chroogomphus rutilus
CGTAAAAATCGACTATCAGCGCCAACCTTACCCTGATGATGGGTCCCTGATTAAGAGGGTAGGTGCTATGATTTGATTTGTGATTTAAGACAAGTATGAGTGTTTATTCATGGCCCTCCAAGTGCTGACTAGTCGAGACAATTTAGATAACTGGATGACCATCTGCTGTGAACTGGACTGCACCCTGCAATGAATTCTCGAAGTCAGCAAAATCCCCGAGACACTTGAAGGTGCTCAAGTATAGACTCACGGGATTACTCTGCCCAGCCATATGGGAGTACGGCGCCGACTGCTTCTTCTAAAAAGACATTTTTCTCACGATATCTGCTATATCACCAAGATGTTTAATACGAGTAGTATGAAGACCCGAGATTGTTGATATGCATAAGCTTGTCTGGGTGACTTTTTGAAGATGGTCGCACTGTATCCTCTAAGCTGTAATTCAGCCCTTGATGTCGATAGTATCTCCAAGACACTTGAAGCAGCTTATGTATGATTTTCCGAGATTACTCTGACGACCAGCCTTAGCAGGAACCTCCTGTGAATCGATGTACGAAATTTCCAGCTTGAAAAAGTTCCTAGACTTGTCTGGATGTCCATCTGAGGTGGAGTCGGACTGAGTTCAACAATACTGTAGTTGAGCTTCCAAAGTAAGCCATATCCTCCAGTCGCTCAAAGCGAAACCGGAAAGGAGTTTTACAAGGTTACTCTGAAGAGCTGGCATTTGTGGATGATTATCTGAGATCAGTATTACTCTGAAGCTGTAATTGCGTTATCGAGGGTGGGCTAAATCTCCGAAGCGTTCGATGCAACACTGGAATGAATTTTCAAGTACATTCAGATACATGGGCGAATATGGATAGCCCGCTGAGGTGAGTCACATTGTATCCTTTGAAGCTATGATTACGCTCTTGAGATCGAGAACATCTCCAAGGCACAGGAAGCGGCTCCTAAATGAATTTGCAAGATATATAGGCTTTTTCGGATGACCTTCTATGATGAGTCGCTTGGCGAGAACTCTCGATAGAGACCACATCTTCAGAACGCTTTGAAGCGAGACGCGAAAGCATTCCCGAGATTGTTTAAGCAACTCGGGCTGGTCGGCGTCCGACAATACTGTAGTTGAGCTCCCAAAGTCGGCCATATCTCCGAGCAGCTCAGAGCGAACCCGGAAAGGAGTTTTACAAGATTCCTCTCAAGAGCTGGCGTTTGTGGATAATTATCTGAAATCAGTATTACTCTTAAGCTGTAATTGGGTTATCCAGGGTGGGCTAAATCTTCGAAGCGTTCGAAGTAACACAGGAATGAATTCCCAAGAAGATTCAGATACATGAGCGAATCTGGATAGCCCTCTGAGGTGAGTCACATTGTAACCTTTGAAGGGATAATTAGGCTCTTGTTATCGACAACACCTCCAAGGCACAGGAAGCGGCTCTTAAATGAATTTGCAAGATATATAGGTTTTTTTCGGATTACCTTCTATGGTGAGTCGCATAGCGAAGAACTCTCGATACAGACCACATCTCCAGGACGCTTTATTTGTTAATTGTAACAAATTAACTCGGAACTAGCAATCCCGCTCAGTTCAATAGCCAAACGATCTCATGGGACTAGTCACTGACCGAGATTACATAGTAACCAGAGTGGAAACCATATCAAGAGGATCAAGAGTGATGTGTTGGTATAAGATGGGGCTGGCAGTAACACGATTCGCTCACCCATCACTTGTGGAATGTCTGTCACTTCCCCACAGGCTCAACTTCAGGCTCAACTTCAGGCTCAACTTGAGGCGTTGTTAGCTTCGGCACCGGGCGGCAAGTTCTTATGTGCAAGCACTTCAACATCTAAGGCTGATCTCTTTGCGATGCAGTGGCCGTAATCAAGTACTCATGGCTTGCGTCGTTGGCATGCTTGATATATGATCATGGTGAGAGTGTGGCTCAAATCCACAACTTCAGATCAGTACTTACCTTTGAGATAGTGATCACTTTCGATGACGAAGTGGGTTGCGTATCTTATATCATGCCGCAGAATCTCATATTGTCAGGTCACGTATATCTGGAATCGCCATCATTCGATCGGAAAGATAATGTATATCTTCGTCAGTTTTCCATATCGCCCACTTGTGAGTATTGATGCTCACCTACTCATAGCCTCGCTACTTTGGACTTTTTGCGCTCCTTTTTGATGTCTCTGGTGCGTGATATAGATTTTCTTTATCTCATCTACTGAAAGTGACGTAATGAAGTGATTTTCTGTGGATCTCTCTCTGATAAGGTCAGCCATCCCATCGAACTTCATTGCATCGCGCACATGCTGATGTGGCTCAATTTCTCAGTTGTAAATACAAATTTGGCCTATGATTGAATAGTGAGTCTTACAAGATTGATACAGCTGTAGAGCCTTTTTTCGATGGAACGTTGCATCGTATGTCTCTTTTCAGTCTATATGTTCGCTTCCGATTGACAATATATATATAGCTTTGCAATCATAATTACAAGCGTACAAGGTCATTGGTTCGATAAAAAATGAGACTCCATTAACTGACAAGAGAATATATCCCCAGTTATTCTTCTGGCCCGTGTACGCCATTCATTTCAGCCCTAAACAGCCGAGGCCTAATTTTATGCACAGATTTATGCTGTTTATTATCACAACCAAAAATTCTTCTCGGTGATGGTTGGCTTTGTCTTGATATCAACTACCGCTTTGATTATCGCGCTTGTTGTTTACCTACCCTTTGGTTAGATTATTTCGAATTAATATTTTGCTGAATACTATTCTCATCACCTGCACAGGCGTGGCATTTCCTCCTGTATTCCGTCTCACCGGATGTTTTTCCCCCACAGTATCAAAATTAATTTTCGTTGTGCAAATTCCTCCAATCGCAACCGAGACTGTCCTATGCGCCTGTATGATTTACAAAGGATTTACGATCTACAAAAACAAATTCCACTCACCAATGCTCAAGGTGCTCATTAGGGACAGGTTAGTTTACATTTGTTGATACAGGTAATCTGACCATGGACAGGTTAGTTTACATTTGTTGATACAGGTAATCTGACCATGCTAACTTCCTATAGTGTTCTATACTTTTTCAGGTCAATGATCTGATCACGATTTCTTGCGTTATACTTATATCTCTTTTCATAGTGTCTTTACAACGTTCTTAGTGACCGGGCTGGTGTATAGATATGCACCTCGGGATCTTGCATATTTTCCAATTGGGTAGGTCATTTTTTCAACTATCCGAAAATTTTACAAAAATTTCTAACAAGACTATTGTTTCCAAGATGGGAGACTGCAATTCCCTGCACGATGGCCAGTCGTTTACTTCTCAATATGGTAAAGTACCATTCTAGACAGCGGAATCAGCAAACATCCATGGCTCTATCTATGCCACAAGTCGTTGTCGACGTGTCGTCTGACATTCCCATGAATATTCGTTCTTACCAGAGGAGTTGAATTAAGCCGCTAGGGAAAAATCATCAGTAAGAAGTCAAACATAGAACACTCGGCCAGCCTGTCGTTGTATATTTAATTGTGATTGGATAAGGATATCTGTGCAGTATTTCAATCTCGGGTACTAGATTAGACTCAGAAACGAGGGCACATAGCTTTCCCTTTGATCGGTACCTTGAAATTAGTTCGGTGCTCAACGCCTGCTGGCGGCGCACATTGTTCTCTGGCCCCTCGGATCCCAGCCGTATATCAATTGAACCCAAACTGACTTGCTAACATCCTCCTCTACCACACTAGAGACACGCTTCACAGTGTCTGAACATCCCTCGAATATGTGTTTGATCACAGCTGACTATGCCTGGGGTCACCAGTTTGGGAGGGCTATGTGGAACCTTCACAGCTGTGAGCAGGCATGTAGGGGAGACTGAGACATGGGAAATTGTGTCATGGCCACATGGTACTTGGGCCTTCTTCCAAGCCCACACATGCTGCATGCTGCCTCCTTCCATGTACTCATGTTGGCACAGTTGTACAGTCCTCACCTACATAGAAGAGTCATTTCAGACGCACAAACGCCAAAAAGAAATGGATGACACGATTATTCCGACAGGTCCGACTGCCAATCCATAGAACAGTTAGTCCTTCTTCATTAGCGACATATGAAAAATAATAATAATAATTTTTGAAACAGCACAGCATTGGCTGGCCCCTACACAAGATTGTCTTTCCTTTTTTTGGGGGGAGGGGGTGGGGGGAGGGCCTCATGCACGCTCACATGCCCGCCTCCAGCCACACCACACGTCATCTGACTTAGAAACTTTTTGATCAATGAATGTGCGTCGTCTCACTTACTTCCAAATGCGCCCTCCCCCACAATCGACGACCATTGCTACTCGCGTGTCCAATTTTACATTAAGACTTGCGTTAAAAAGCAGGCAGTAGTATTTAAATACCACGTCCCAGGCAGTCGAAAGTATCTATTGACAGGAACTTATGAAAAATTCAAACTTGATATTTGACTTCTTATTCCGAAACCCCTCTGAGATGACCCCGAAGAGTCATTGCAGACGCACAAATGCCAAAAAGAGATAGATGACACTATCATTCCGACAGGCGCCGGGTGTCAATCTATAGAAACAGTTAGTTCATCTTCTTTTATGGGCGCTATATATAAAAAAAACTTTGAAATAACACACCATTGTATCCCTGTAAAAAGAATGCCATGCTGCTCCGGAGTAGAAGATCATCATTGATTAATCACAACCGATTCCCTGGCGACGTGGTATTGAGATCAACTTCCTGTTTTTCTCCGCCAGTCACTCTCTGTCACTATGTAAAACTGGAGAGGACTTTTAATAAATTAATTCATTTTATGAATACTTGATATAAATTAAATTTTTAAGAAATTTTATGACATTTGTTTAAAACCAATAGTCTTGAATGATGTGACTACAGATATTTGATTATAGATAGAAGTCAAAGAAAATAAGGGAAAAAGTTTTGGGGAAAATTAATTTGTTATTTTATTATTCTAATACATGCTTTATTATATAGTAAATTCCACTGTGCACGTCACTTCCCGGAGACGCGTTGCGTCAATAGCGACGCGCATGTGACCATCCGTGTGACGCAGCTACGATGCGTGCGTGACACATGTATGAAAATGCAGCGGCTGGTTCCAACAAATAGTAATAGTAAACTTAGGGTGAAGTAAATGTGGATTGTAGGGCAAGCGCATTTGTAACTAAAGTAACTAGCCGGGCAGTCGTTTCATTACGCGAGGGCAGGAGGTGGGGGCACGCGCAATGGGCACCCCCGATGCAAGAGATACAAAATGGGCAAACAACAAAGATGGATGATTAGGCAAGAAAGAAAACCTGCAAGAAAAGTCTGTTCTTCTCTCCCCTTCATTGGCCGCCCCTTCCAAAAATTAAAAATTAAAAATTAAATAAAATAAAAAACACACAAAGAAGAGAGAGATTTCTTTCCCCACTGCTTCCCTGTCATGCAACCGTGCGATCAAACCGTGTCAGTGCGCACGCGTCAATGCTATTCGGATACACCGGCGATACAGTTGAGAGCTGGTGGTATCGTCGTGTCGTCTCTAATTCGTCCCGGGGGACGTAGAGACAATTCTCGATAACCGCCATCTGACAGATACTGTACCATGATCACATAAGAAATCAGACATTGGAAACCAGGATTCAAAAAAGCGCAAACACGTACATCAAACACTGTATAGACAAAACACAAAACTGAGGATACACTGTTGGCATGTGAAGTGGTTGACACTGGGCCTACGGTTTGTGTGCAGTAACCTTTCTGTTGGTTTCAAGGATGGGGGGACGATAGATGCCAATTGCTAGAAAGCAGAAAACTCAGGACCTGCAAGTGTGATGGAGGGGGAGAAAAGGGCCAGATAGGAGGACTGGACCATATGTTCCTTGGACTATCTATGGAAAAAAATGAACATGAGTGCAAGTTGTCATTTACAAAGCGGTCCCACAAAATACCCTCATGAGAACCGTGTCTGACAATGAAGATGCATAGGCGGGAGAGGGATAATGTGCTTCCAGCCAAGAGCGACTGATCACCTTGGGCGACAAGATTGACGGTAACGCTGCACTCACGGCCATAAAGGGGTTGAACTTGGCCTGTTATTTCTGAGTGGGAATCGTCTATCAAGGGTTCCAAAGACTCAGGCAATGGTGATGCTGGTGATGAAGCAGAAGCCAACCCCTGATCAGTCTTCCAGATTGGGGTAAACTCTGGACTTTTACTCAATGTTAATCTCAGCTCCAGCTGAAACAGTGGTGTAGTGCAAAAGAATGGAGCATAGGTACAAAAGTAATACATTTATCTCAATGATACAATTCATATACAAGCTTATGGCTAGTGCCACCCAATGAACATGTCAGAATATAAAATAACAAGACAGAACACTCCCAGGAATGCATGCATTTATGCATCCATTCATATACAATTTTATGGCTAGGGCCACCTAATGAACAACATGTCAGAATATAAAATAAAAAGAAAGGACACTCACAGGAATACAATTCATATACAAGCTGATGGTTAGTGCCACTTAACAGCATGGTCAGAGTAAAACTACAAAGAAAGGACACTCACAGAAATCCAAGCAACAGAACAAGAGAAATCCCCAAAATGGGGAATGGAAACAATTGGGGAAAAATGCAGCAGACCGATACATAAATCAGTGTAGCTGGTACTTCCTGATGAGCAACATGGTCAGAACAAAAAATCAAAAGAAAGGAGGACACATACAGAGGAATGCATGCAGCAGAACAAGGGAAACCCCCAAAAGGGATTGGAAAAATTTGGGCAAACGCAGCAGACCGATACATATACCAGCTGAGCTAGTACCGCCTGATGAGCAACATGGTCAGAACAAAAAATCAAAAGAAAGGAGGACACGCACAGAGGAATGCGCGCAGCAGAACAAGGGAAACCCCAAAGGGTTGGAAAAATTTGGGGCAAAATGAAGCAGACCAAGAATAGTCTGGATCGAGTTTCACTGATCTATTCCGACAAATCGGACACGATACAGCGATCTGCAAAGTGCACTAAAGGATGGCATCCAGTGTTTCATCCTCCACACTCCAAGTTCCTCGCGCGTTCATCTCTGAGGTCAGCTTGTCAAAGCTTTCACACATCCAGCGGTTTCCTTGATTTCTTTTGTCCAGGTTTTTCATGTTTTCACATATTTGATAGTCGATTCACTTGACTTATTCCTTCCAGGTTTTTCCTGTTTTCACACGTTTGATAGTCCATTCACTTGACTTCTTCTTTCCATGTTTTTGATGTTTTCATACATTTGATAGTCGATTCACTTGACTTCCTTTTTCAGGTTGTTCATATTTTGAGGGGTTTCGCAATCGTTTTCTTCGCAATCTTTTTCCGGTGGCATCGTGTGCAATGCTCTTCAGGAACCAGAGACATGCGCATATCCTGCTGGACAAAGAAGCTTTTACAGTTCACAACTCAGGCTTACCGACTGCGAATGTAAGTGTTGTGATATTTAGTATGTGACTTTTCCTATTTCTCTATGTTTTCTGTGGTTTTTCTATTATGTTATAGCCCATGCTTTCAACAAACCCACACTAACCCCCACAACCACCTGCCTCTGCTCCGAGACCTTTCCAACCGAAAGGATGAAGGATTGTTTTCCATGGTTCCCATCCCCGTCACACCATACCACGTTCCCATGTCCGTCCCTGTCACGACCGAGACACCGTCCCCAAGTCTGTTCCCGACCGAGGACTCAATACTTTGATAACCGACATGCAGGACCATCGTGTACCTCACTCCCTTGTTTTCTCCTTTATATTGACCCCTTGTACTCCCTTTCTCCTTGTTTTATGACCGGCAAAGATAGTACAAGGATAGTCGCATGTATATAGTCTCCCAGTCGACTGGACTGTTTGCCAGTACAAATATCGACTTAGTCTACCCCCTAGTTTCCAATTCATTTCCGGTAAACTCCCGTCCCCTTTCCGAAATTAGGGACAGACGATCGAGGAGGGCACAACACATAAGTTGAAGCCAAGTCCCTTCGACCTCGAACACCTCAGTGACCGGATTGAACCAATCCACAACCGACCCTAAGCTCCCGGTGCTCCCATCTCCATCCGTAGTCCATTTCCAACTTCCGTTCCTGGCCTTTGGCCCCTTCACGGACCTCTACGCTAACCTGGATAGTCCTTTTGGAAGTATTAGCTAAGTGCCTGACACGTGGACTTAACATATTACTACTAAGGTAGAAGACAAACGGTTTCTGCTATAGTCATGTGACTCAAGCATGACATCCACCATTTCACACAAGGATCTGGCAACATCAACAAAAAAATTATTCTAAAACCACAGATCAATAGCATAGAACTATATGTACATATTGTTGGTTTTACTTTTTGAAAAAAATCACTATTGCAAATGTAGTATATACAAACTTTCAAACATCTTTTCAAAATTCATAATCACATTTTTCAAGCAGTCTGACACTGTCAAAATTTTTTGCTCATAAAATTTTTGTGCTGACATAATCACCTATATAAGGAAATATTCCACATATAGAAAGTCATTCCCACCGGTAATAGTGATAGTCTGGGGTGTCTGTTGCTGTCAAAAATCTACTAGATCATGCCTAAACTCAAGAGAAGCTGGACAGTGTCTAACCTTAGGACCCATGCCAACAAGGTTTGACCTTTTAATCTGTTCAGGATGAATTGTTGACAAGAATTTCCTTACAGAAGCAGAAAATTGTGCAACCTGATTCAGATAGGGAGGAAGCCCAAAGCCTTTTATTCAGTGGAGATTTCTCACAAAGCCAAAATTCATCAGCATCCACTTTGTCTCTGCTGTCAGTGGACAATAATTTCCCAGTACATAACCTCAATGGCCTTGAGAAGTGGCTTGCAAAAGGGAAAAAACAATTGGCAAAATTGTTTGGATCACAAAACAGTGACAAAACTAAGCAACGGGGACCATACAAGAAAAAAGGCACAGTCCAATCCATATGGACACAACAGCACAATAAAAAGAAGCAATGGGACTGGACAGCAAAAATGCAGGATGGAGGTTTTGGTGATATATGTGTCCTTCTTGGTGGCATGTCATCAAAGCAGCCACCTGCTCTCAAGAGAGTCAAAATAGATTCGGATTCAGATCAAGGGAGTATAACATTGGATACCACAGATAGGGAAGAAGATGACATACCTATGGTTACCAAAGTTAATGGGCCAGAGCAAGAGGAGGATAATCTGGGAGACATTCCTAACATTGTTCAGGACAATGTTGAAACTATCCCAAAGTGGACTTCATCACAACCATTTACACCACCACCAAATCCTGACCTTGTCAACCTATGAATTTCAGATCTTAAGCAAATTCTGCAGCCAGAGAGGAAGACAGGTGATGGCTATATGGACCCAGGCTTTGATTACACACTTTGCACATGCCTTGAGCTAATGGGTAACTTCCTCCACATTTATCGCTTTAATGGATACCAAGGATGGATTGCAGTATCCAAGCAAGCGGCAAGCATTGCAGGCAAGAATCCAGAATGGATGGCAAGACGGCTACGTGAGTGGACACCCAATTTCATCGGTGATCCAACAAACCTACCAGAACATAAATATGGGAAATTCAATTCAACAATTCTGGAGGATGAAAATTTGGCACAAGAAATCTGTTTGTACTTGCAATCAAAAGGCAAGTATGTCTGTGCCATGGATGTGGTTCAGTTCCTTCATACACCAGAAATGAAGGAGCAGCTTAACTTGAAAAAGTCGATTTCTGAACGAACAGCATGCAGGTGGATGGCCAAAATGGATTACCGTTGGATGAAAGAGCCTAAAAAGACATCCTGTATGTGCAAGCACCGTGGCTTTAGGCCCACTGCGTTGTGGTGGTGGTTGTGGTAAAGAAAGAAAATTGATTAAATGCCAAGCTAACCTTTTTTATAATGTAGAAGACAAATGGTTTCAGAGCAAGAATAACATTTCTTTCAAGATCAGCTTCTGATGATAATGCAGGAACCTTGCGGTACACCCTCTTAGCAAATCCCCAGCATTGTTCAATGAAGCTGACCTCATAATGGAATTTTGGATAGAAAATCATCTGGTACCCACGTGATTCAACAAGCTCCTCAAGTTTGGATTTCTGCCCAACAAAATCTGGTTCATTGAATAGAATCCGACGGCAACAGCAGTTGGTTTGTCCAGGTACACACTTGAACTGTTGGCATTGTGCCAATAAGTGTGTGGGATCTGGCAGATGTGCTCCATGATCAATATGTTCCTGGATAATTATACGCATGCCTTTAAACAAATCAGCCTGTGGATGGCCAATTGGAAAATACAATGATTGTGGGGTGCCGTCAAGAAATTGCCCATCCTGCATTGGGACTTTGTGCACTGTGCCATTGGGATCTTTGACACTGCACAGGAAGTTGGAGGCTGCATCCTTAGGAGGTTTGACAGTCATGTGCTTGGCTAAAAGTGCATCTGAGCGATGAGCAGTGTGAGTTTTTGCATTGTCATAAAAAACACATGTGTGTCATCTGGGTAATCCTTATCCAGAATGTCCATAGCTTGATTTGCCTGTTTAAGGATTTCATCATTGGTGAAGTAACCATCGCAATTCTTTCCTGCTTTGAACATAACCCTAGTACTGTCATTGCTGATAATTCTTTATAAGCATGTTGTTTTCTTTGAAATATTGCTGGCAACTGACTCACCTATTTTTTGCTTGCAACCAGCCATAGTCTGGTGACACAAAATCTGAAACCATTTGTGATGGCCCTTCACCTTTTGCATATGGTTTTGCACTCTCGCTTGAGTGAACCCAATGTAGAATACAATGATCATGTGTGTAAAAGGTTGACTCATCGTGCACCCAGGTTATAACAGGCTTATCCAGGCCTTTGGCTGTCTTCCAAGTGGTTTCAAGTGTGCCATCCTGGGTCCATTGGTGCATATGAGGCTGGATAGTGGCCACCAATGGGAGAAAGATATTTTGTCAGTAAGCAACAATATCTTCACACTCATGGCCATCCTTATATTGACATTTTGGCTCTTTCATCCAACGGTAATCCATTTTGGCCATCCACCTGCATGCTGTTTGTTCAGAAATCGACTTTTTCAAGTTAAGCTGCTCCTTCATTTCTGGTGTATGAAGGAACTGAACCACATCCATGGCACAGACATACTTGCCTTTTGATTGCAAGTGCAAACAGATTTCTTGTGCCAAATTTTCATCCTCCAGAATTGTTGAATTGAATTTCCCATATTTATGTTCTGGTAGGTTTGTTGGATCACTGATGAAATTGGATGTCCACTCACGTAGCCGTCTTGCCATCCATTCTGGATTCTTGCCTGCAATGCTTGCCATTTGCTTGGATACTGCAATCCATCCTTGGTATCCATTAAAGCGATAAATGTGGAGGAAGTTACCCATTAGCTCAAGGCATGTGCAAAGTGTGTAATCAAAGCCTGGGTCCATATAGCCATCACCTGTCTTCCTCTCTGGCTGCAGAATTTGCTTAAGATCTGAAATTCATAGGTTGACAAGGTCAGGATTTGGTGGTGGTGTAAATGGTTGTGATGAAGTCCACTTTGGGATAGTTTCAACATTGTCCTGAACAATGTCAGGAATGTCACCCAGGTTATCCTCCTCTAGCTCTGGTCCATTAACTTGGGTAACCATAGGTATATCATCTTCTTCCCTATCTGTGGTATCCAATGTTATACTCCATTGATCTGAATCTGAATCTTTTTCGACTTTCTTGAGAGCAGGTGACTGCTTTGATGACATGCCACCAAGAAGGACACATATACCACCAAAACCTCCATCCTGCATTTTTGCTGTCCAGTCCCATTGCTTCTTTTTATTGTGCTGTTGTGTCCATATGGATTGGACTGTGCCTTTTTTCTTGTATGGTCCCCGTTGCTTAGTTTTGTCACTGTTTTGTGATCCAAACAATTTTGCCAATTGTTTTTTCCCTTTTGCAAGCCACTTCTCAAGGCCATTGAGGTTATGTACTGGGAAATTATTGTCCACTGACAGCAGAGACAAAGTGGATGCTGATGAATTTGGCTTTGTGAGAAATCTCCACTGAATAAAAGGCTTTGGGCTTCCTCCCTATCTGAATCAGGTTGTGCAATTTTCTGCTTCTGTAAGGAAATTCTTGTCAACAATTCATCCTGAACAGATTAAAAGGTCAAACCTTCATGGCATGGGTCCTAAGGTTAGCTCTTGAGTTTAGGCATGATCTAGTAGATTTTTGACAGCAACAGACACCCCAGACTATCACTATTACCGGTGGGAATGACTTTCTATATATGGAATATTTCCTTATATAGGTGATTATGTCAGCACAAAAAATTTTGTGAGCAAAAATTTTTTGACAGTGTCAGACTGCTTGAAAAATGTGATTATGAATTTTGGGAAGATGTTTGAAAGTTTGTATATACTACATTTGCAATAGTGATTTTTTTCAAAAGTAAAACCATCAATATGTACATATAGTTCTATGCTATTGATCTGTGGTTTTAGAATAATTTTTTTGTTGATGTTGCCAGATCCTTGTGTGAAATGGTGGATGTCATGCTTGAGTCACGTGACTATAGCGGAAACCGTTTGTCTTCTACCTTACTGCGCCAGGCGGACCCGGCTTACATATCCATCGGTTAACAGTCGCTATATTCCAATTCAAATTATGTGGATTGTGGATTGAGGGAAGGGGGGAACTTTTGTAACTAAAGTAACTAGCCGGGCAGTCGTTTCATTACGCGAGGGCAAGAGGTGGGAGCGCGGCACCCCCAATGCGAGAGATACAAAATTGGCAAACAACAAAGATGGATGATGAGGCAAAACAGAAAACATGCATGAAAAGTCTGTGCTTCTCTCCCCTTCATATTCCGCCCCTTCCAAAAATAATAAAAATAAAAATAATAAAACATAAAGAAGCAAGAAAAGTTCCTTCCCCACTGGCCCCCTGTCATGCAACCGTGCGTTCGATCCGTGTGTCAGTGCGCACGGGTCCCTGGTATTCGGGTACACCGGCCACACAGTTGTGAATTGATGGTATTCGGGTACACCGGCCACACAGTTGTGAATTGATGGTATTCGGGTACACCGGCCACACAGTTGAGAATTGATGGTATCGTCGTGTCATCTCTAATTCGACCCGGGTACATAGAGACAATTCTGGACAACCGCCATCTCCGAGACACTGTACCATGATCACATAAAAAGTCAGACATTTGCAACAGGGATCAAAAAAGCTCAAAAACGCACATCAAACGATGTACAGACAAAACTGATGATACGTTGTTGTCATGCGAAGTGGCTGACACGGGGCCTTCGGTTTGTGCTCAGTCACCATCCTGATTGTTTCAAGTATCGGGAGACGAGCCAATGTTAGAAAGCAGAAAACTCGTGATCTGAAAGTGTGTGATGGAGTGGGAGCAAGGAGCCAGGAAGGAGGACTGGAACGCATGTTCCTTGAACAATCTCTGGAAAAAGATGAACATGAGTTGTCGTTTACAAAGCAGTCACACAAAGCAGTCCGACAACCTACCCTCGTGAGAATCGTCTTTGACAATGAAGGTGCAACGGGGGAAGAGGAATAACGCGCTTCCGGAGAAATGCAATTGATCACCTTGGGCCGCAAGATGGACGGTGTCACCGGACTCGCGCCTGCAAAGGGGTGGAACATGGCACGTTCGTTATTTCTGAGTAGGCAGCGGTTGTCACGTGTTCAGAGGAATCGAATGGCGACGGTGATGGCGTTTCTTGATCGTGTTCCAATCGCACCGGTGAAGTTGGCGCCGTTGTGCCAAGACCGTCTTCAAATGGTGCCAGTGAAGTGGTTACTGTCGATTCATGACCATCTTCAACATCCTTAGAGTCGTCACTGGAATCGAGAGGTGTTCCGAGGGACTGCAACATGAAAAAGTTAACTCAGGACAGTTGGCACAGACGCGGTTCATACTGTAACTTACAGTGGCATATGAGCGGATCACTTTTTCAACGGCAGTCAAGTGGCAGTAACGTCATAGTTGTGACATGATTGAAGAGTGGTCACAGCATGAGATGTCAATGCCTGCAACAAATACGACGCCAACACATTCGAGTGGATGTACAGTACAATCAACGAGGTTGGCGGAAGACGGTTTGTCGACGAGTCCGCGATAAAGAACTTGGCCAAATGCATTCACCAACGCTGAAGAGTAGACCTAATGAGGGTCTACAATGGCAGTCTGAGGGGTGTGCCAGATGGAGCTCATGATAAAGCTAGGAGTAGAGGTGATGGTGGTTAAGGGAAAAGCGTTGAAATGGTGGAGGAGAACTTTATTGTCAGCTTAAAAATGCTGATGAATGTCGTTGTTTGTTCCCTATAGCAAGCGCAAGTCCTTGTTGATCGGGATTTGCTATTGAATACTAAGTGGGTTCAGTCTTTATAGCGTCAGCCATGCATAGTAAGCTGTTGAATTCCATGAATTGCTGGGTATACAATGTCACTTCCCAGCCAAAATGAGCGGAAGAGAGGATGAAGGTAGATTACCATCCCCAGCCCATGATAGTATTATAAAGGCCTATGTGATACAGCCTTCATACACACGGCACAAAGCGAAACAAGTCCTTTATGTGATTTAATGAATAACGTCTGCAGTTTACATTCCATTAACATATTTGGAGTCATAGAGTGTGATAAAGAATGACATGATTGTTGTTTCGAGTGGTAAACTAGGTTTCTATGGAATTTCCCACGCTAGAATATCGGAGAGTCGACACTAAAAATAGGATAATGAGTCCCTGGACTTTAATATGATTTTTATTCTATTTATTGCTAGAGAAACTCTTGTGCTATTGATAATCTACCCTAGGCTAAGTCCCGGGTTTCACCTCCACTTAGGCGCCGTTCCGGGGAACCAGTCTGGGCGCCAAAGCACCGCTTTGGAGATTTGTACTTCTCTTGCAAGTCAAGTATAATGTGTAGTTGTTTAATATAATATATGAGGTTATAAACACAACTGTGGTTCCGGATATTAGTACGACGAGTATCAAGGGTTTGAGTCCTAAATGTGTAGGGGTATACTTGGCGCTTAACCTTCGGTTGAGCCCGAGTGATGAGTTTCAAGTATAACCTAGTGGCTAGTGATGGGGGATAAAAGTATTGTTTTCATCTCTGTTAATTCCTTGTAACTACAGTAGCTTTATACAAATGTATCCCGTGATGTAACTATGATCCGTAGTTAATGGGAATTGTGGAGCATATGCAGGGTTGGCCCATTGTGGGTTGTCCCGATATGATCTTCATAGAGAAATGACACCTGTCAGTGGTGCCAATTGAATATAAATGCTTCTCTCTTTGTTCCCTTCTTGTGTGCAACAATTATTCCCTTCCTGAGCCGTGTCCCATGTCCTCCCCTCCTGTCTTTCTGTCAGCTGTCCTCGGTGGCTGCATATATGCACCCTGGTTTCACTATTTCTCATTCCTCTGCATGTGAGTGCATTCCCCTATATCCCCCGTGTGTCCTCCTACTTGTTTCCCTTCTTCCCCTTCTGTATCTCATTCACTATCTGCTGTTCCGGACCATGGGGCTAGCTAGGTATGGGGCTGGGTACATAGAGTTACACAAAATCTTTTCCTAAAATCCTGTAAATATTCATGTAGGTACTTCATGATATGTAGAACTGTGGTGAAAAGTTGCGCCTTGATCTGGGAGTGATTGGGGGAGATATTACAGTTTTAGTGTAGGAAATTTGCACAATGCCACTCAATATTATTTCGTCACAACAATGATGTTGCATACCAGTTGTTTCCAATGTTTCTGTCTGTGAACATCAACATTGCCAGAGTGGCCGAAGATCCATAGTTCAATTACTCAGATGCACAAGCAAGCATCTTTTCCCTTTCAACGTCCAGTGGGTTTCCTGCCATTCTAGACGATAGAAATGAGAGATTGTTCCGATGTTTGTTAGGAGCCATCGGTTTCCAAAGAAAATAGTATCACACATATGTTCACAATTCTCGTAAGTTGAGTATTGGAAAGGAAGTGTTGGAATCCGAGATGATCTTAGAGGATAGGTGACAGAATTATTCCAGCCTGCTGACAGAGAGATCGCATGAGCTGCCAGTCTACTCAGCAATGGATGGAGACTGTTTCCAGTGAGTTGCCCAAGGGAGAGAAAGAATTCCTGCATTGTGCGCGTTAGTCACAGGAATCTATTTGAAAAGCCAATTGAATGAAAGAGCCTTGCAGTCTGTGTGGGATACAAATAAGATGCTTATAAAAGGATTGGAAGCATTCTCACATGCGTAACTTGAAGGATACCCTCAAGAGAAGCTCCATGCTACCATGAACAAAGAGAGGGAAATACAAAAGATAGTTCGGTGGTAAGTTTGAAATCTGGGATGGATCCGACAACGGTCTGGATTAGAGTCGCATGGATGATTTGACCTAAGAATGATTTCATCTATTACATCTCTTGAAAGAGCCAAGAGAGGTGCAAAAAATGTGTAGTCAGCTCTAATACTAGCTTAGATCGTAAGTGATTAAGTATTCTTATAGGAGAGATGTATTGGGAGAGGGAAGAAATAGACTAAGAGAGAACGGTGGCAAAATCTTATATGGCTTCAGTGTCCCAGCTCGTTAAAGCCGAGCCCGAGACTGAACTTTGTATCTCTGGGGAATGTGTCTCATGGGTTCGACTCCCGGCGAACCCATCTTTTTTTAGTTTACTTTTTGATTCCTCTTCAACACATTCTAAGCCGATTGGAATCATCATCAAACAAGTGAATTAACTTTGACATTCATGAATCTACCTTAAAAATATAATGTCAATGTTCACAAATTACCTCCTACAAAATTTCTCAACGGCGGTAGACTAAGGCAGAGCTGCACTAAAAGAGAACGGTACCAAGGGAAAACAATGCCTTGCGAGTAAAGCATGAGATTTTTCATGTATTTCTTGTTGAAATTCGCTGAGGTGTTGAGTCCGACGTCAGTTATTAGACACTGCAAAAAAAGAATTCGCATCTTTGCACCACGTGGAATATACCACACTTTCGCACCTCTATTTCCAACTCAGGTAGTGAGTTCAATGCCCGTATAAGGCACTTTTTAATTTGAGCTAGCAAGGAATTGTAATACTTTGGCACCGTTCTCTTTTAGTGCAGCTCCACCCTAGTCTACCCCCGTTGTACAAGGTAATTTGTGAACATTTAAATTGGATTTTTGAGGTAAATTCATGTATCCAAAAAGTATTTCATTTGTTTAATGCTGATTCCAATCGGCTTAGAAGTTGTTCCCTTACATGAAGGGGATCAAAAAGTAAACTCAAAAAGTATGGCTTTGCCAGGAGTCGAACGCATGAGTCACATTCCCCAGAGATACAAAGCTCAGTCTCGAGCTCGGCTTCAACCAGCTGAGACACTGAAGCCATAGTGGGTTTTGCCACCGTTCCCTCTTAGTCCATCTCTTCCCTCTCCCTATATTTAATCACTCACAATCTAAGCTGAATATTAGTATTCGAGCTCACTACACATTTTTTACACCTCTCTTGGCTTTTCAAGAGATGTAATAGATAAAATCATTCTTAGCTCGAATCATCCCTTCGACTCTAATCCAGACCGTTGTCGGAGACCGTCCAAGATTTTAAACCTACCACCGAACCATCTTTTATATTTCCCTTTGTTCATGGTAGCAATGGATTCTTCGTGTTTGAAGTCATTTGGAGGTACATGGACGACATCTTACCTGCCTCGAGTTGAATGAAAAGATATAAAAATCTGCTCTGCGGACTGTAACCGTGAAAAGATGCATATTTCACTTTTCTCTGCCCTCCCTGTGCTCATTTCTGGCACTCCGTGCAGACCCGTCATCCCCCCCACTCTGAGCCTTACGTTGTCTTTATCCAAGTGCAATTCATCTCACGTGAAAGGCACCAGTAGCCTCTCAATAATAATAATAATTGGGGGCCAATATGTCAATAAATGACCCGATATCCAGAAACTAATATACGAGTGTGTGGTATGGTTGATTATTTTATTTATTTTATCGGTAACTGCTAGTCTCAAGACGGTACTTGGAACAGAATCATAGTCAGTCGATTACACCGAGTACAAAAAACAGTCAATCCAGATGCTCTACCTAGACAAGAGGCTGAAGAAAAATTTGAAGCAGGCTGAAGAAGCCGTGCAGAAAGCTCATGCGTTTTTTTTTTTTTTTTTTTTTTTTTTTTTTTTTGGAAAGACAGATCAAGCTTTTAACCGCGCAAGCTACTCGATCTCCCTGACCTTAAAGGAATGACAAACGTCTTCCAAAGTGGACTAAACTAAGGCGTCTTCTCTATCTATGCTCACTATGTATTGGGCATGTAAGCATTTAGAGTTGCTGCCAGCATTTACAACATCCTTTCTTCAAAAAGATATCCATTTATTCTCCACACTAACAACAAATCCTATCTCAAGGCTCCCAGAACCTACAAAAGATCATTTTATTCATATTCACATCACTACTGTCTGTACCTCATCTATAGGTATACATTTCATGCACCATTCATTCATCACAGCCAATAAAAAAAAAAAAAAAAAGAACTAAAAAAAAAAAAAAACATGAACCAAACACACAACCACACAACATACCCAGTCTGACAGAATCACAAAGAGTAGAGTAATCACCCACGTCAGCTACGCCTGAACGTTACTCATCACACTGTTCGAACTATTTCGTGGGGGTAACGGTGGCCTCCACTTCTCGGTAACGTTTACATTCGGCACCGGAACCGATAGATGTGGACTCGGATTGACCATAGTCGCTGGAGTCCTCGCCGCAGACATATCCGACTCGGCACTGACAGGCAACCATGCTGTAGAAAGCTAGAATATACAGCTCAGTCGAGTAAGTGGAACGTGACTGTGTATTTAACAATACCTAGAATATACAGCTACATGTAATGAGTATATGTGAGTCCATGTTAAGTATGTAATGTGAGTATCTCACCTCAGTCGAGTAAGTGGAACACGACTGAGGAGATACAAACCGTCTACAGTGATTATATACTATGGCGAATGTGGAACGTGTGGAATGGTGTGGAATGTGACAATAAGGTAAAAAGTATGTGGGAGTGGAACTTGTGGAACGCAACACAATGGCATGTGATTGATGAGTACCTACAGATTTCAACACATGCACCATCTTGGTCTGACGCACGTGTTGGAGTCGGCGTATCCGATGTGGAAGTGGTGTTAATCATAGATGGAGAGCTCGATCCCAACGAGGTGTCGATGATAGACGCCGACGAGTTAGACGCAGAGGGGATGGTAATAATGGATGTCGACAACGAACCCTCAGGTGAAGCTGGATCAGTTGACGATGAGGGGGCAGCGGTATCTGACATCCTCGACAATGTCTGCTCCGACGCCCGTCGCACCGGTAACGGCGGCGGCTGTCTCGCCGCATCCTGCTGCACCACACTCTCCAATGCCCGCGACGCAAGCGAAGACCCTGCTCCATCAGACGACCAGTAAATCATCCAAATCATGGATCTTGGAAGGGCTGGTGAAGATGGGTACCATGGTAAAGAAAGGGCAACTACATGCATCATACTACACGATCGAATTTTAACAAAAGATGAACGCTCGACTATGCCAATGAAGTTCATGAATCTGTCAAGG
>QLPI01009604.1:10003-25497 GCA_003314275.1 Chroogomphus rutilus
TTTTCAGACTATATTTGTTAGGGAGATTAAAGATACCTGCATAAGCTTTTTTAACAAAGAACCCAATTGAGAAATTATGCTCCGGAGAATCAAGTGATCAGTTATTGCAAGAACATCATGATAAAGATTAGTTTTACCTTGAGGAGCTATACAACTATACAAATATTCCTACTGTAATAGAACTAGGTCTTTTGTCTAAAAATATAATTTTAGGGGAGTAGTTGATTACCAACAAGTGTGAATAATATTATAAGGCATTAGACTATTAAGTTAGATTTATTGTCCATTTTATTTAATATTTTTCTGGCTCTATTCTTGTTCTAATTTTTATGTATTTTGGAATTTAGGCTAGCTTACTACTTCAGTAGTTATTAAGTCCAAAGGTCAGGTAAACTAAATCTGCATAAGTCTGGAGTTGTGAGTTGAATGGTACAGAGTGTTGGCAGGGAAGGTCTAGACTCTTAACTGTCACACACAGATACAACAAGGACCTTTGGGGCTTGTCAATATGGATGATAAAGACAAGGCCCAAAGGTGTGCAGTTGCACTTCATATGGGTGCTTGATTTTAAGCACCAGAGAATGCAAATGCAAAAGAGAAAAGCACAAAAGAAAAACCAAAGTGCAAGTGCAAAGCACAAATGCAGGGGAATAAATCCATACCCCAACACAGAGTTATTATGGATAACAGGTTATGGAAATATAGAGTTAAGGAAACTGGATTAGAATATCAAACTACTCAAACACATTATCTCCCAAAATCAAACCAAACTCTAGCACCTTACATCATTGATCTATTATACATTGCATATCATCAAGTTACACAGGTCACAAAACCCCACCTCTCACACAATACGCCAATGGCAGTAGTAGTGATATTGGTGTTCATGCAATTGATGATAATGATGTTGCTGGAGGAGACATGTGGAGGATGGTGAGAAGATAGGAAAGTGGATGTGAGAGAAAAAGGAGGAGGGCAGTATGTAGTAACCCTCTCCAGCATCAAACCCTTGTTTCCAAATGGGTGTCAGGAAGGATTAGGTGGCACCGATCATCTCTGCATGTTTTCCAGCATTGATAGGCCCTAACAGGCAGTGGGTCACTCCCTGTCCCTCTATCAGCATTAAGCAGAGAAGCCCCCAGCGGTTATGAAAGCTTCTTTTGTGCCTCACATGTGCCATAGTGGCATTTTATTGAATTTTTTCTTGAGAAGGATTTGCCACAAGCCACACATATTGATAGGTTTTTTGGACCATGGGCCCAAATACTTATCAATTTGTGTGGATTGTGGGAAAACCTTCTTTCTTAGTAGCTCAATAGCAACAACGACTTGGAACATTTGGGAGATTGGACCCGCTGCCTATGTTCTGTGCTGTATAATAACCAAGAAAGATGAATTAATAACTGAGGTGTGAGTGGTAGCAACTGGACTTATACAGGAACCTTCTTTGGTTTTTGCCATCTGTTACTTGGTGAGGGTTTTGACCTCTGTCAAGTCCGCAACACCGAGTACCGACTCACTCGGGAATACCGACCAATTGGCCCTTGCCACGTGGCCTCGGCTCGGTACATCCGGTACATTGTCTGGACCACTCCTCTCGTCCTATCCCCTCCATTGTTCCTTCACCCCCTATCCACTCCTTGACCCGTTTTCCCCGAACAACATGACGACCACTCATTGTCCTGGCCACTGCCATTGTTTTATCTTAGGTCGTCTTCTATTGTTCTATTTTCACCCACCACTTCATTATCTTATTCTCAGCCATACTCTATTATTCTAATCCCGCTTACATTCCTTTATTCTATTTCTGATCACTGTGGACAATGCCTCCATGTGGTTTCCTCATACCTTATTGTTTCCATTCCTTATGCCACCCTGTTCCACACCTTGCTTCTTAACTATATAAGTAGCGGAATGTATGTAGATAGTTCCTCACTCAGAATATTAATTGGTTGGCACCCCCTTGTCCGTTTCCTATTTCTAAAAAGTCCTTTGCTCGAGCCGACGCACTCGGCATCCTCACGAGGCTCCTCCCACTACCCAAATTAGTGGCACGCACGGAACAGCAGGGCGCAACGCACGAGCACGTTGAAGCCTAGCCACTCTGGAACGGTTTGCAGGACTTAACCGATATTTCGGCATCACCGAATCCTGACACCTAGCCACTCCGGAACGGTTTGCAGGACTTAACCGATATTTTGGCGTCACCGAATCCTGACAACCTCCCTGAAGGGAGGCTAAATATTATTTATGTTGACGGAGTGGCAGGCTGGATATTATTTGTATTAATGGGGTGGCTGGCTGGATCTTCACTCCCTACATGGGGCCAAGTACCACATGAGGAAGTTGTCTCTGCCACTTTGTCAACACAAATAATATCCAGCCTGCCACTCTGCTAAAACACATAATATCCAGCCTGCCACTCCATCAACACAAATAATGGGATCGAAGAATGGGAGTGGAGGAGGGAGTGGAGGATTGAAGGGCATAGGTATAATATCAAAGTATGTTGCAAAATCAATAGAGGACTGGTGGGACTGAAACAGGTGGACCCTGTTCATATTCTAGGAAAACAAGGGGTCTGAAAGAGCTCCTATGTTATGGCCCATGCCGCCAAATAGACCCACATTAAACCCCACAACCACCCGCACCATTTCCGGGACCTTTCCGATTGCTCAAAGTCTGAATAACCGATTTCCGATATTCCAATGCATCATTCCGAGGTTCCGCGTTTCCGAACCTCCAAAGATTCCAAAGTCAAGGTTCTGCTCCTTTGATAGACGATGCGCAGGATCATCGCGTACCTCACTCCTTTGTTCTTCATTTTATATTGCCCCTTGTACTCTCTTCCCCCCCTTGTCTTTACTCAGTAAAAGATAGTACAAGACTAGATACATGTATATAAGTCACCAGTCAACTGGACTATTTGCCAGTATGAATATCGACTTAATTCTGTGTCGTAGTTTCCAATTAAGTTCCGGTAAACTTTCTGACTTTCCAAAATTAGGGACAGATGATCGAGGAGGGCGCAACACATAAGTTTAAGCCAAGTCCCTGTGACCTTGAACCACTCGTACCACCCTATACCGTGAACAGTTCCAAGACCCCTGGCACTTCCCATCTTTCTGTCCCCATTCCGATTCCGATCCCAAATCTGCGACCCTTAGTCCCTCCATCCCAGGAGTACAAACCCCCCTTTGGAACCATTTGGAACCCTCTGGAAACCCTTCCGGAAGTCTCTAGCTAAGCACTGACATGCAGATTTAACATCCTAGTGGAATGGAAAAGTGACAGAAAAGAGTGTTCAACAAAGGTCATAGTATTAGCATGTATCCTTGTGTAAAATCTTCTGGAAATATGTTCCAATAATCCGCTTTATGGCTGAGAACCATGTCACAGACGATTCTCAAGTCTGACATGAGGCTGAGAATATGCATGATGAGGAATAATATTATGTTGCTGTTGTACTCTTTGCGTTCACTGTTGGTACTACTGGTACTGCAATAGTAAGAACAGAGTCCTTGTGGGAAGTTGCTGGGAAGTCTGAGACTATATATACCCTGATATGCAAGAAGATCAGGGTAATCTTCTATTATGTATACCAAGGTAGGTTTGCTAATTCTGATCTTCCTAACATTACATATACAAAAAGTTCAAAAATTATGGGAAATTAGCCATGATAGTTTCAAATAAAGTGGAAATAGTACATGATAATAGATAATTGCAGAGTACACAGTTCCAGACCTGTTCTTACCAACATCATGAGAATCATCCTTGACACAGTTCTCACCCATAATGTGGAAACCAATGCTGTAAGCAGGTTCCTCCAAATCTTGCCATTCTCCCTGTAGGGTTGTAATCTTTGTTAGTATTACTGAGATACTGGTAAGAACAGAGTCTGTTCTTACCAGCATCCCAGTATTACTAATGGCAAATGCAAAGATTACAACAGCAACATGTTATTATTCCTCATCGAGCATATTCTTGGCCTCTTAGAGACATTGTTTCTCGTGGCACCTCAACTCCCTGACCCTCCTCCTTGCTCTCTCAGCCTGTGATCAGACTTGAGAATTGTCCTCAACATGGTTCTCGCCTGTAACATAGAAACCAATGTTGTGAGGAGGTTCCTCCATATCTTGCCATCATCTCTGTTAACACATTGTGTCCACCACTTGCACCGGAAACATGATATAAGTCTCCTCTTCTCCTGGTTGTTTTGGCATGCTCCCATGTTTTCTTCAAGATGTAGTCCTCTTGTCACCCACAAAGGAAATATGGTCATGTTAAAGACAGTTGACAAGCTGCTCCTTGGACAAGAAGCACAACTGGCTGAACTTGACCACCTCCTGGGTTTCATCCCCCCCTCAATATACACCTTCATGTTGGAGGAGGTGTGCAATATCATATTTATTCAGTAAGTGTTTAATGATTTTTTGCCTTCTTTACAGCTAATCAATGCCCACTGCTACAGTTTCATTGTCGTAACAGGCATTCTTGCTCTCATCGTTATTGTGGCATTTATCAATCGCCCACCAGCCACTCTTCCTGTGGACCCAGCTACCACATCTGATGGCAAAGGCACATACTCCATGTTAGCACTCGGCTCTCTAGCCTGATCCGACTGGGCAGTACCTCTCAGCTCGGTGCTCTGGCCTTTCCTTTGCCCAGGGGTGAACATGAATCTTGCATTGTAAGGGAATATGGTACCATTCACTCTCCTAATTCCTCTGGTAGCTTCTGGCATTATGGTACCTCTCAGCTTAGCATTCGTCCTTTTGCTTTGCTCCAGCACCCTTTATCTGGGCCTATCTACTGTCCCCTTCCTTTGTCATCTCCATCCCCCTTCCCATCTTCTCAGCGTCCTCTACATGTCTCTTTTAGTAACATCATTGGCATCGCTCATTTGACCTCCGGTTTCAGTGTTACTGCTGTCGGCCTGACTGCAGCCTTGGATAGTCAATCTGTCCTCTCTTCATCAGGTCCACATGGTCAGGACACTGCTGTTGTAGGACCTTTCTGGCCTGCCTACAGTTCTTCTCTCCCTACCTCTTTGGCACCTGTGGCACAGTTGACCTCACCAAGTCATGTCTTGACCCTGAACCATCTGGAGCTTGCATCCCTTGGGAGGCATCTCTTGCAACATGCAATGACTCTGGTTAGCGGCCATTGAGAAAGAATCAAGTGAGATGGAAGAGGCACTGCAACAGCCCAGAGATGAAAACTTTACCTGACCTCCTGCGGTCACATGCTCTGAGCACAGCGACCTGCAACCCAATGGTGACAAAGCCAATCTTCATTCAAGTCATCACAACCTCTCCCTCAGCTGGTGCCCCTACACCTTTGTTAGTCCTGTGGAAGGGGTTTACTGTCCTTCCTGAGTTTATCTGTAATTTTGGTTCAGTTTGGTTGACATGTATTCCCTTTGCCCTTCCCCTTAGACTGATTAGAGTTATTGGGGGTAGGCATATTGGTCTGCTAGCATTAGTCTGAACTCTGATTTGCCTTGGTTGAGATCTTGCCCCTGCCTTTGGTTTTAAAGTGAACTAAACCTTGAAATTTTCAGAAAAAAAAATAAGAGAAAAATATAATAAATTTGAAGCTACTGGAAACAACATTTGAATACCAACAAACTAATTTTTATGTTACAATTTTAGTGACAAAAAGTGAAAATAGTAGACAATTGTAAAAGAAAAATCAGAGAGAAATAGCTGGTACCATTCAGTGCTTTTTAGACTAGACCTAAATGGCAAGGATCCCCTACAGTCTGCATACCTTTGGGTCCAATTGAGGTATAAGGTATGTTGAGGAAGTAGAGAGCAGGCAACAGGTATGTGTTCTAATAGGAGATTTAATTTGATTTTTAAATTCATCAAAATATTATGACATATGCTCAAATCATCCTTGCAATCTTGTAGACTAAGAATCTAGCAAACTGTCAAGTACATGTACCGAGATTCTGGTAATTTGGCAGTGCTGACTGAGCAGTCAGTCTATGTCCATGCACAAGTGTTCAAGCCCCATACAAGTCACTTGGTATGCCTGTCACAGCTCGGCACATTCACCATCCACATTCCCTGTCCCTACCCCTCCCTCATCCACTCTACCTCATTCTGTTAGGAATCTACATTGAGCAAACCCATATATTCAATTTTTATTACTATTACAAACCTACACAGCATCGAGTCGAGCCAAGCTCCCCCCGCATATGCATCACACATACGAGTCAAGGCGCAAACATGCACATACACAGTCCCACCACATTGAACCAAGAAATCACCACTCCAGCCATCTAACAGCTACATGGAGTCAAGACTGCATCCAGACCATCGTACATGGACTGGACACCGTATTTGTTACTTTTTTCCACACACCCCCAAAACTCCATCACCCCTCTCCTATAACTAACCATTTCTCATGATTCAATCATGATAAACCATTTTCCCATTTCTCCATCGCCATTTTACTCCTATATACTTCTGTATAAATAGGTAGTAAAATGTTCAAGAATGACAATGAGTTCATAACGAGTCTTTCAACCTTCATAATCGCATCCTTCAAACTCAAATTCACTCTTTTAATATTCCTTGCACATGATCTTTAAGTGTAACGGGCTTTGTCTTTATTATTCAACTTCTTAATTATAACACATTCACCATCTGTTAGGGAATGGGGAATTCTCTAGTAGATATGAAGGGCCATTAGACCAGGATCAGCATAAAGGATTCCAAACCTCTCTCACTTAGAAAATAACTCCACAAACCAGTCTTGAATTGAATACCAAAAAATATAATAATTTTGGCAGGCCATTTAAGAGTGAATTACTTAAGGTAATTAACTCTTAAATATCAAACCCTCAAGTCCAAGGAAAATCCTCAACAATATATCTTTTTCGTCTGTTTCTATTTGGACCCACAAGGAACCATAACTGGGTGTCTATTACTTAATACACGGAAAATGGCACTAAATTCCTGGGTCAAGTTCTCAAATCAACTTGTACAACAAATTCCTGGGCTTATATAATAGCCATTACATAAAGGTCAGCCCAGAAGCATGGCTCATATACTAATAATATTTTGTGACCTGACCGGTCACAAAACTACAAGCCATGGGAATATTTCTTTTCTTTTATCAATAGTGACTACAAGGGTGACACAGTGACTTCCAGGGGATTCTAGGACCTTCCATCCCTTTCCATAAGCTTCTCACTAATTTCTAGAAGGTCTTGCCTTATTTGGGAGTTATATAATCAGCTTAGAATTAGTATATATAGAGGCTAGTTCTGTAGCATAAGAGTAAGCAATCTTATCTTCACCCATAATCTGCCAGATTATCTAGTGCTGCCAGCACTCTCTTAAGTAGGTCACTGACCACTAAGACTATTGACAGAGGTTACTCGGAGAGTAAATCTCAAGCCCTTCCACTGAAGTGGAAAGTTTCTTGGTTAAAATATAAAAGGTATGCAAAAACATTATAAAAGAACTAAACTAGATTTTATAGAACATCCATGGAAATAATCCTAGGCAAGGGTAGAATAATAGTTCACGAACATAAAATATTATTCCTACATGTAATTGACAAGTCATCTGCCAAGGCCCCCTCTAAACAATTCTTTTTGGACATTAACCGGACAGGCATTAGCTTGCTGTCGTCTTGTTGGAGAACCTGATTAGACTTTCTTCACACCAAAGTTTTGTCACAGCTCTTGGGCTACCAGCTTTACAGTTCCAAAACAGCATCCGTTAATCCTACCTCATCTGTTCCTTATTCCTCAACCCACCCCACCTCAGGACATCCTGTCCTTGTTTTATCCTCAGCCACAACCCTGTTGTTTTATAGTCTGTCACTCCCTATTGTCCTATCCTTGGCCACATCCCTATTATTCTATTTTCATTGTTCTATCCTCATCTACATTCCTCCATTCTATTTTTACTCATTGTGGACAATACCCCCACATGCTCTGCATACCTTATTGTCTCACATTCCTTATTCCACATGTCACTTCTTAACCTATATAAGTAGGACATGCATGTACATACTTCCTCATTCTGGGTATCGACTAGGCTTAGGCCCCTTTACCTTCCCTTCCTCCTGTAAAGTCCTCTACTTGGGCTGGCACCTTTGGCACTCCCCAAGTATTCTTTCTGTTCCAAATTGGTGGCAGGCATGGAAAGTAGGGTACAACGTGTTGGAAAAGAACATTGAGCATCATCCACACACGCATTCCATTTCACTCACTCCACACCATTGCCATATCAGAATCCCAAACACAAGATAAGATGAGTAAACCGAGATGCCTGAGACATATGTAAGTCATCGATACATGAGTCAAACTAATCGAATGAGACACGAGCTAAACAAGTTGAACAAGCAATGAGACAAACAATGATCCATCATTACAATGACACACATCATTCAAAGAATACCAAAATGAGAACATGTCATTATCATACAAACAACCAAGTAAATTCAAACAGACATCACATATGGACTATATTTGGACTATTTCTTTTACTTCCCCTTATCGCTAAAACACATAAACACATGAGTTCCATAAACTTCTATCGCTAAAATCACTCAATACACTTTCACAGGAGAACTCTATCACATGTCGTGCATCTCCTTATACAAAGCCACATTTCACATGCCATTATGAACCCCTTTACTCCTAACAATCAATGTATTTAAACAAGCTTGTATAACGCAATGATCATTAGTTTTTACTATCACACAAGTCAGAGAAAAACTGCGTGTCTTAAAATTATTCTTCACTCTTTTCTTATATTTTATTTTCTTCCTTGCACATAATATTTCAGTGCAATGGGCAACTACCTTTTGCTTGACATCTTAATCTATAACAAGATTAAGAGTCTCATCTATCTCACAAGCAGCAATGGCAGCTATTTCACCCCCACCATGATACAACATTCACAAGTTTTGTGACATAAAACCAAGATTATTGAGAGACAATTGGTTATCCTGGAGCAGAGAGTTGTTAGCAACAGCGAGCGATAGAGGGTTGTATGATATAATTACTGGTGCAGATAAGTTCCCCACTACTGCAACTGTGACTACTCCCCTTTCCAAGCTTGATGATGAGTAGAGAGACAGGAATGGGATTGCGTACACACAAATTCTCCTATGTGTGTCACCCGAATATCAGACAGCAATTACTGGAATGAAGGAAGCAGCAGAGGCATGGAGAATCCTTATCCAGAAATTTGAATCCAAAGACCCCAGCAAGATTAGCATAGTCTGAATGTGATACGAAACACATCACATGGCTGAAGGTCAAAGAATATCGACCTACATCACAACAATGAATGAGTATTGTGCTCAGCTGGAGAGAATGGGTGAGATGATACCTAATTCTACTCACTCAGGTACCCTCCTCAGGAACTTGCCAGAGTCCTGGAGGTCAATTTCCCAGATGATACGCAAGATAACCTATAAACCTGACGAAATTGCTGAAAGGAATGCTATCGAAGTCTCCACACAAGTAGCAACAGCCTTCATCACATCCAGCAAACGCAACATGGTCCCAATTAATGCAATGATAGTACGAAATAATCAGCCACTGATCAGACCAAATCAGCAACTAATGTACCATTGTAACAACTGCAGAAAGGACGGACACTCGTCAGTGAGATGTTTTGCTGCAGGAGGAGGATTGGAGGGGCAGGTACGGTGGGGAAGGCAGGGACAGCAGGGAAGTACATCAGTTCTATATTCTAGACTGAGTACTCGCTCCATAAACCCAGTAATCCCAAACCGAAGCCCAGATAAGAGAGCAAAGAAAAAGGAGGATGGGAGGGCAATGCTGCAACAGAACCATATGATCTTAATGGCGGGGATTATCAAGGACAAACAAAGTGACATGTGACTCACCACTGAATTGGCATTGCTCAGCACCAGGCACAACACTTATCCCTGGTTAATCAATTCAGCCGCATCAACCACCTCTCTGGAAATGTAGAACTGTTCGAGCAAATACATGATATAGCACCTATAAACATCGAGACATCCAGCGGAGAGTTCTTCACCACAAATAAGAGAGGAATAATTCACCTTGTTATCCAAAGCAATCCAGCATCTAACCTCCCATATTTGCCTATCACACTTACAGATGTCATATACACACCAAAACTCAACACAAATCTTCTATCTGTTGGGAAGATGACAAGCACAAATCTAGATGTAATATTCAGCAAAGACACCACATCGCTATTGTTTCATAACAAGATCATCACTCATGGTATCAAAATCAACAACCTCTTTATGTACACATCGAGCATTGTAAAACCACCGTCTCTGATGAAAGCCTTGATTGCCAACAAAGGAACTGAACTCTCATTATGGCACTGCAGATTAGCACATGTTGGTTATACAATGCTAGAACTAATGATGAAGCTTCAGTCAGCGATCAGATTAACAAGCATGATCACCATTCAAAAAGATCAAAGACCTGCCAGATAACATCGGAGACATTGTTGTTTCAGACGTATGTGGGCCATTCGAAACATCACTTGGCAGGTACAGGTACTTCATCACCTGGATCGACATGAGAACCAGATATGCAATTCTTGAATCCCTCAAGAACAAAGAGTGTGCGACGATCACAGAGTCATTTAGACATGTTATGACATGGTTGCTGAGACAGAGAGGGGTGGAGGTGAAGATAATATGCACTGATAATGGGGGGAATACATGGGAGCTGAGTTTCAACTTATATGTGATAAGTTTGGTATCATTTACCAGACAACACCACCATATACCTCAGAATCAATGGAATTGCTGAATGCTACAACCGAACTCTTCAAGAAGGTGCCATGACCTTACTACATGATGCTGGTTTTGCCAAGATGTTCTGGGTATCAGCAGTTCACACCATGAACTTCGTTTGCAATCACATACTCCACTCTAGAATACACAAGACACCCTATGAGGCATTCTGGGGAGCCAAACCAAATATCAACTGGCTCAGAATATACGGATCGAAATATTGGGTCCTTGTACCCAAAGCAACGAG
The DNA here is from genome assembly GCA_003314275.1 of Chroogomphus rutilus. NCBI lineage: Eukaryota > Fungi > Basidiomycota > Agaricomycetes > Boletales > Gomphidiaceae > Chroogomphus > Chroogomphus rutilus. Next base: position 21,030 of record QLPI01009604.1, read on the forward strand.
ATGGAAGGGAGATTTCAAGTCAACAGAGGGAAAGTTTGTGGGATATTATGACAATTCAAAGGCATATAAGGTGTGGGTTCCTCAAACCAGAACAATACTAAAAGCCAGAGATGTTATATTTGATGAACAAAATAACATTGAACACTTCACTATACATGGTACTGATGATGATGATCTACCCGGCATATGGACTACATCATAACCTACTGCCAGAGTCACACCTTTGGTCCAAACACCCATGAGCAAAACCTGGGAAGAAGATAATGGCTTACCGTTTCAACCAACCCCCGAAGCCAAGACACCCGTCAAAGAGGATGAAGGGAGAATGGAGATAGAGGAGGAAGGGACATGCAGTGAGGGAGAGAACGGTAGAGGTAAGCAAGCAGAAGAGATAATGGCCAAAGAATCAGGAGTGAGCGGCGAAGAAAGAGATATGGACGATGAACCTGTACCACCCAAAGACTTCAAATGCACACCATGGATGGACCCCATGAACATCAAGTATGGATGTGGGATGTGACATTGAGTGGCTTTGATCCAAGAAATGGCAGCACTTGCAAACAGATGTGCTGACTTAGAATGAATGGAAGCAGCAATGGTTACGCTCAAAGAAGATGAATCATCAAACTACCACAATGCCATGAAATCCTGCAATGCCGATAAGTGGAAGACTGCATGTGCACAAGAATACAACTTACTTATGAGGTATCGCACATGGACCATCATACCACTTCCAGCCAGCAAGAACATAATCAGAAGTTTCTGGATATTCAGAGTCAAGTGGGACAATATGCGCCAAATCGATTGCTACAAGGCCCAGCTCATTGCTCAAGGATTTTCCCAAGTGCCAGGGATCAACTTTAACGAAATGTATTCACCCACGATTCAACTGACATCGATCCAGCTCATATTGGCACTCACATGCAAATACAACCTCGAATTACAACAAGTCAACATCAAAGGCACGTACCTTAATGGCAAAATTGACGAGGAGGTGTATATGCAACAACCGGAGGGATTTGTTAGTGAAGGGGAGGAAAACATGGTGTGTAGACTTAACAAAGGCATGTGTGGGCTGAAGAAATCAGGGAGAATATGGCACCAAACCCTCAAACAGGGGATGATGAGCATAGGGTTTGAGCCTGGAACCGCTGATACCACGATCTACTTCCGATTTGGAAACAATGGATCAATAGAACTCATAGGATGGTATATGGATGACAGACTCCTCGCTGCCAACTCCATTGAAGCCATGGAGAGGATGGCCAATGACATCAAATGCATATTCAGCACACAAGACCTAGGCATACCAACACATCTGCTAGGTATCAAGATAGAACAAGAATGTGATTTAGGCATGATCCACATATCGCAGCCATCATTCATCACCACCATTGCCAAATGGTTCAATATCACCGCTGGATGATCGATCACATCGCCGATGGACCCATTGGTTGATCTCAAACCAGCTGAGTTATCAGCAAACAATCACATTATTGATCACTTGTTTGCATCCATGATAGGATGTCTAAACTACTTCGCAGTCTCAACTCAACCCGACATCGCATACATGGTCAACAAATGCACCCAATTTATCACTTGAGCCAATGTTATACAATGGGAAGCCGCAAAAAGAATCATGAGGTACCTTATTCACACAAAGGAATATGGGATAATGTACAGAGAGAGTGGGAACAGGATAGAAGGGTATGCACATGGCATATCAGGGTTTGTGGATGCAGACTTTGGTGGAGATATGACGGACAGAAGGTCAACCAGTGGATGGGTATTTATGTTCAATGGTGCACCAATATATTGGGCATCCAAAAAGCAACACTTCATTTGCAGATCTACCATGGAGGCGGAACTGGTTGCAGGATTGTTTGCATCAGCCAAAGGAATATGGCTACTTTGACTCGGAAAAGATTTCAAACACTCATTCGCTCCAATCCCTCTATTCACAGACAATCAGTCCTCCATCACATTATCAACCAACAATATAAACAACAACCGTACAAAACATATTGACACGCACTACCACTACACATGCAAACAAATCAAAGCTGGAAACATCGTTCTTCATTACATTGAATCCAACAATAACCCGGCAGACATACTCACCAAAGCATTGTCTGTGCGCAACCATGCCCATCTCCTCAATATCTTAGGAGTCAGTCACGCTTGAGGAGGAGTGTTGGAAAAGAACATTGAGCATCATCCACACACACATTCCATTTCACTCACTCCACACCATTGCCATATCAGATTCCCAAACACGAGATGAGACAAGTAAACCAAGATGCCCAAGACATACACAAGTCATTGATACATGAGCAAACTAATCAAATGAGACATGAGCTAAACGAGTTGAACAAGCAATGAGACGAACAACGATCCATCATCACAATGACACACATCATTCAAAGAACATCAAAACGAGAATGTGTCATCATTAGGGAATGGCACGGGTCACCCACGGGTCAAATGTGGGTGACCCGCACCCAACCCATGGGAAACCCGAACCCGTCAACCCATGGGTTTTTTCCCACGGGTCAATGGGTGTCGGGTGCGTGCTGCACCTGTATGCATGCGGCACGTGCGGGTACGGTGCGCACGGCGGGTATGGCACATACGGCGCGTGCTGTGCGCGTGTGTCGTCCGTGTGCGCGTGCGGGACGTGTGTGTCATACGCGCCTGCGGTACGGTGCATACGGCGCGTGCGTGTCATATGCGTGCATGTACGGCGCATATGGCGCATATGGTGCGTGCGGCGCACGCACGTCCCACGCATCGTGTCGTCCGTGTGGGCCTGTGGCGCATGCGTGTTGTACGTGCACGCATGACACCGCGGGTTAGGCCGGGTCACGGGTGCTCTCGGCCTGACCCGCACCTGCACCCAAGGACACCTGACCCGGTGACCCGTGCAGGTTGGCCCAACCCGTGCCATTCCCTAGTCATCATCATACAAACAACCGAGTAACTTCAAATGGACATCACATATGGACTATATTAGGACTATTTCTTTTACTTCCCCTTATCGCTAAAACACATAAACACATGAGTTCCATAAACTTCTATCGCTAAAATCACTCAATACACTTTCACAGGAGAACTCTATCACATGTCAAGCATCTCCTCATACAAAGCCACATTTCACATGCCATTATGAACCCCTTTACTCCTAACAATCAATGTATTTAAACAAGCTTTATAATGCAATGATCATCAGTTTTTACTATCACACAAGTCAGAGAAAAACCACACGTCTTAAAATTATTCTTCACTCTTTTCTTATATTTTATTTTCTTCCTTGCACATAATATTTCAGTGTAACGGACAACTACCTTTTGCTTGACATCTTAATCTATAACACAATGCACGAGTACATTGAAGCCAAAGCCACTACTCCCAGCCTGCAGGACTTGGCCGTTCCCCATCCGCATCTTTGGCATTACCGAGGCCTGACACAAACCTATAGACATCCCTCTGGGATATGAATATTTCATATTGTTTTGGAACTGTATGAGGTAATCTGAGAAGCATGACAAAACTTTGGTGTGAACAAAGCCTAATCAAGTTGTCTGACAAGATATAGCAAGTTAATGCTAATCCAGGTTTACAAGGACTCTGTTCTTACCAGCATTGCTGTAATACCAACAGCAAATGCAAAGATTACAACCTGAGAGGGACGATGGCAAGATTTGAAGGAACCTCTTTCACAGCATTGGTTTCCATGTTATGGATGAGAACCATGTTGAGGACAATTCTCATCAATTCACTGTTGTAATCTTTACATTTGCTGTTGATACTGGTAAAAACAGGTCTGGAAGTATATACCCTGCATTTATCCATTATCTTGTATTATTTCCACTTTATTTGAAACTATCATAGGTAATTTGCCACAATTTTTGAACTTTTTGTATAATGTTTGGAAGATTGGAATTAGCAGAGGTACAGTATGGGACAAGCAAACTCAACCAAAAATTTTGACCCAATTTTCTGGCGAAATCTGCTGGTTGAAATCAATAGTAGACCATTAAATGAAGTATCTAACATCAAAATTAAGTCAATGTAACAAGCCAATTTTTTTATAAAATTGTTTTTATTTTGGACATGTCAAAATTTTAGCCACACCCAAAAAAAACCGAAAAATATGGAAAAAATGTGCAATCAATAGCTATGATTGAGTAGTGTATGATTCCGGGAAGAGTGTGAAAAAAAAATGAAAAAAAAAAATGAAAAAAAAAATATAACATATTCATAAACAAATAAATACAAATACGGAACAATCATTACCCGGCCTTGACATGCTGCATAATGCCCGCTGGCTGCCATCCAAAACGCAAAAGAAACACTACTGGACTGCGAAATCAGAATAAGGATCATATTACTGAGACAGATGAATATATAGAGCATCCAACAACACCTACAGATTATGAATCTGACAGGGAATTGCCAACTTCTGTGA
>QLPI01009610.1:0-11368 GCA_003314275.1 Chroogomphus rutilus
GCCCTACACCCTCTCCTACCCTGCCAAATGTTAGGTGCCCGAAGGGAATGTGGCCTTCCTGGGGGTGATCCGAGGCTCCTAATGACCCAGAACCACCTGGGGATGACTCCCCAGATGATAGCGATGAGGTGCAGCAAAGAACCCCACAGAAGTGCTGAGGGAGTAGTCCAGGAAGGGGGGATCAAGGAAAAGGGCGTAATGTCAGTACAATGAATCTAAAAACAGTGGTGGAACCTTACTTTGATTCCAAATTACATCCTGAGATCAGTCCTGGATGGGGTGGGGACCCTAATGCCTTGGCTCAGTGGATATTAAAAGTTAATCATATCGTGGACTGCTCACCTACGGTACACGAACAGTTGGGCAAAATCATACCCCTCTGACTGTGAAGAAACACAGAGTGGTGGTGCTTTTCATTACCATTCAGCTATAGAAGGCAAGCTGCAGTCAATTGGAAAACTCTGAGAGAAACAATAGCCACTTACTTCATGAACTGCACTTGGCTAGATTGCTAGAAATCCTATGCAAATTGTACATCGTATTGAGAGCATGGACATGCTCATGAAAGTTCCAGCGAATGTTTTGTAAGGAAGCTAGAGCTGCGGCATCTAGTGCACAAGATGTCAGACAGTGAGCTTATCTTAGAAATAATGACAGGCGTACCTTCATTCTGGCACATGGTCATCGATGCCAGGGATGCACCACCATCGTAGATTTTCAGTCAGCGATTAAGTATCATGAAGATTCACTGGCTCACACACCTTTTGTCCCTTCTAACGACATCGAGCGAAGGCTACAGAACCTGGAGATGAGCTTGACAAGAGGTTATCGCCCCAATTTGGAAACTGCACATCGAAGTGCGATACCAAATATGGGAGGTATAGGCGCCCAAACACTTTGGTCAATGTCTATCAGCTGTAAGTCTATGAGATTATTGTTGTGAGCTGCAGTTTATAGGACAGCAGCCAATTATTGACATGTTGACACTGCACAACTACATTTTATTCTAAATTTATGTAGGGAAATAATATACAAAGTTATTTGAATTAATATTAGGCAATGATTATACAACCTTGGCTTTTGAGAACAAATCAGCCTAATGTCAACATTTATATTTCATGATTTCAACCTTTTTTCAAGCTTGAGAGTCGACCTTGAAAAATGCAGAATCCAACCCCTGACCAGGGTTCCGGGTTAGGCTAAACTCCGGAATTTTACTCAAGGTTATTTTCAGCTCTGGCCTGAACGGTGGTGTAGATCAGACCTGATCTCACAATGCGATCATTATGCCACACAATATGCCACACTTGATGGCCCCATTCAACAGTATTATTTATTCTTGATCATACCCGATAGTGCAACAAGGAACAGATGATTCATATCATTTGGTCAAACTTTATGTTTTTGCAGGAACATGTTGCTCTTGGTGGCAGACATCCTCTGTAAAGTCATTATACTCCAATACAGTTGAACTGGAGATAGTATTCTGAATGCCACAGGTTACTGATATGAAATTGGGTTCAACCGGATTTGGGTCCCAGTGTGTAGGAGTTGATCCGTTAGGTCACATGGCTTCTATATGTTACTTGCTGATCAACGATATGACTGATATCAGATTAGTTTAGACCAGATTAGAGGTAGGAATCGTGAGTTTGATCCGCAACCAATTGGGGTGGATAGGGCTTGGGAATGAGCTAATCTGCTATATTGTTTATAATTGATCACAGTCCTTAGCACCTTGTCACCATACCTGCATCATGAAGATCAGATTGCCTTAGGCCTGATCGCAGTAAGTAAGAATTGACACAGTACATCACAGTCAACCACAGTAGGTCTTAGTTAGATTATAGACTCCCCGATTAGGTTGGGATTGAGTAGATACAATAGGTCGAGGTATTCCATATGGACACGAAGCTATATCTCGCTGATTCTCGATTCAGAGAATCAGGGATGTACGATGGAGCAAGATCACGAATATCGGATTAAGTTAACCCTAATCAGTTCAGAGTGGGACAGAGGTGATCGGTAAGCCACATAGATACCACACTATTTATTATCACCTTCAGACTTACCCTTGATTGATACCGTTGAAGTCACGAACTGGCATCATGAGCTGTCTACATAGGTCAGTGTTTGGCCATGATAAGGACTGGAAACTTACCTAGAGTGGTGGTGGGTATTCCTGAATCATGGGGATCATTCGAGCATGTCATGACACACCCTGCATATGTATGCTCCGTTGGATTCTCGCCTGAGGGGGCGTATGTTGTGTCTGGGTGTGACGACTCTTCAGTTCGCATCTGGAATGCCACTACAGGGGAGATTGAGCGCATACTGGTGGGGGAGCACTCACAAGCAGTATCATCCATTGCCTTCTCACCCAATGGGACACATATCGTATCTGGCTCATGGGACGGCTTGATTCGAATTTGGAATGCGAGAACGGGGGATGTGGAGCATAATCTCCAGGGACATTCAAACTGGGTCAGGATGGTTGCCTTCTCACCTGATGGAAATAGTGTTGTCTCTTGCTCTGATGACTCCACTGCTCGGGTATGGGATGCCACCACAGGGAAGACGAGGCACATTCAAGAACTTCATTTGCAGGTGTGCTGTGTTGCCTTCTCCCCTGATGGGAAACATGTTGGTTCAGGCATGGAAGACACTACTGTTTGCATTTGGGATGCCACAACGGGGAATGTAGAGCATATACTCAAGGGACATACAGGTTGGTTGACCTCGGTTGCCTTCTCACCTGATGGGATGCGTATAGTGTCTGCCTCCTATGACAAGTCAGTCCGTATTTGGAATACCGGTAGCTGAACATTAGAGCGCATACTGGAGGGATATTCAGATGTGGTGCAGTCTGTTGCATTCTCTCCAGACGGTACATGCGTCGTGTCTGGATTGTGGGATAAGTCAGTTCGTATCTGGCATGTAGCTTTTGGAGAGACAGAGCGTGTGCTCAAGGGACATACAGATGGTGTGATGTCTGTCGCATTTTCGTCTGACGGGAAATACGTGGCATCTGCGGGGTTTGACAGCTCAGTCCGGATTTGGGATGTGGCGAGCAACTTGGAGAGGGTAGATCGACGGTCCTTTCACGTGACAGTGCAACATATTCTCTGGTTCGCGTGCCACGATGGCTCGTATTTGGAAGGCGATCAGGGGAAATATAGACCAGGCACCCGAGGGACATTCAGTATGGGTGAACTCAATTACATTCTCCCCTGACGGCACACGAGTCGTGTCTGGGTCGCACGACCACACCGTTCGAATCTGGAATGCTGCCACTGGGGAGATAGAGCATGTACTCGAGGGTCATTCGTGTATGGTGAACTCCGTTGCTTTCTCCTCTGATGGAAAATACATCGCGTTTGGATCAGATGACAATTCAGTCATTCTCTGGAAGACAGCTACTGGAAAGATGAAGCCCAAACTGCAGGGGCATTCAGATTGGGTGAGCTCTGTTGCATTCTTGCTTGATGAGAGACGTGTAGCGTCGGGCTGTTACGACGGCTCTGTCCGCATTTGGAATGCATCTCAAGAGAAGGTAGAGCATATACTCACTGGTCATTCAGAATGGGTGGACTCCGTTGCCTTCTCTTACGATGGATCGCATCTCGTGTCTGGCTCGCACGATCACTCAGTCCGAATATGGAATACGACCACCGGAGGGATAGAGCGTATATTGGAGCCACATTCACATTGGGTCAGGTCCGTTACGTTCTCATCTGATGGAAGGCACATCGTGTTTGGCTCGTAGGACAGCTCAGTTTGTATATGGGACACTACCAGTGGCGATTCAACACTACTACCGGAACACGAATCCTTCCAATTCCCAGATGGAAGCAGAGTCACTCATGTCTTCCCTGGCCACTTTCATCTCTTTCCTCTTGGGGAGCCGCAGATCTTGATCTCACGCAGTGAGGACTGGATTCTCACTGATTCGCCACTGCAATCTTGCTGGGTTCCCCCTGATTTCCGCAATTTCCAGACACATGCCCCCTCCACATCCAAAGTGTGCTATGGATATGACTCAGGTCACATTATCATAGTTGATCTCATGCCTATGCATCAGTAGCATAACTAGGGATTTGGTCATAGAGGTTTATGAAGATTTATAACTATACCAGTGTCTTCTTTCTTGATTGCAGCCTCATAGTCTTGCAATACTAGCAATTGAGTAAATTACAACATGGTAATGGTCATCACACCTAAAAGAATGTTCATTCATATGATGAGTGCTGCCTTTTTTGCTGCTATAGTTCCCAATCTTGTCACTGAAAAGGTGGTATTCTTAGCTCCAGCAGGCCCAATGGAGGTATCTACCCACTGCATCTCACACATGTCTTTCTTTTTCCTACTCAACTCTTATCATGTCTGCCACTATATTGCAAGTGACAGCCAAGATGGTCACAGGATGACTATCTGCAATTATGTTGTCTTAATATTTATCATTTCAAGTTGGTCAGGAAATCAGTATTTCTGTAATGATCCTTCAAAATGTGGGTCTATTCTGTCAATGGCAAGGCTCAGCTTTAACTATTATAAATATAAAAACTTCAGTGCAAACATCTTCTACGATTCCCACCAGCCTTGGCATCTGCCTTTCAGAATGGTCTAATTCAGCACATGGACATCATTTTGAAAGCCATTCCAGACCCCTCATTCAAAGTTTCTTATGATCCATGTACTTCTCTTATTGATTTTGTCCAACTTACCCTAAGCTCATCTTGGAATTACAGAGTACAGGAAGACATCACCATGCCTATCAAGGTTGCAAAGAAACTCAAAGAAGGTTTTCCAGCTGCCTGATTATCTGGGATGAGAAATTTGATGGGGGAATTTGAACTGCTATATTGAAAATTTCACAAAGTTGATCAATTGTTCCATGCTCTTGGGATTCTGTAGGTTAGATGTATTTAGTGCATCATGCAGCCTCAATTAATATTTAATATTTAAACTGGCAGTCATTATGTTGTTAATTTCAAAAGGCATTGTGCCATAAAAATTACATAGTTTCTGCAATAAATCTATAGGGGCACTGTATAGTTAGGGAATAGCATGGGTTATTCCAACCTACACAGGTCACTGGGTTGGGTGTCCTTGGGTTTGGGTGTGGGTCAAGCCAAGAGCACCCACAACCTAGCCCAACCCATGATATCACATGTGCATGTGATGCTACATATGAAACATATGTGCCACACATGTACAGGTGTAGCATGCACCCAACACCTGTTCACCCATGGGAAAAAACCCATGGGTTGACTTGTTTAGGTTCCCCATGGGTTGGGTGTGGGTTCACTTACATTTGATCCATGGGTGACCTGTGCCATTCCCTACATATAGTTTGTTGTCCTATAGCATTAAAATATTGGTGAAAAACAAACACACTTTGCTGTTTTTGATTACCAACCTCTTACTGAGGGTGTAATCTCCACAATGGCTGACAGCCCCTAATCAATTGATTTAAACATGCTTTAGTCTGTGATATAAGTCTGAATCAGTGTGTCACTGTAATATAGAACTTGGAAAACTCCATAAAGCTTTCAAGTGGAGCTAAAGCTCAGTGTATTAGTGTATGTTTTACATGGTCATGTGATACCTATGTAACCAGCATGGATTTTGGCAAAATTTGGATTTCAGCATGCCATTGATTCAACATGCAAATTACAGCATATCTGGCCCTGAAAATTCAAAGAACAGATCTATCAATGGATTTTCATAAGTGTTAAGTACACATACCAAGCATCGGTTCACTCAGTCATACTAACCGAACATCAAACGACTAATTCCACATGCAGGTGACCAAGTCATTCACAAGTCACTTAGTATGTTGGTCTTGGCTTGGTATATTCATCATTCACATTTCCTTTGTTCATTATCCATTATTCCCAACCCATTTATTCTTTTATTCCCTATCCCTTTTCACCTCAGGATATTTCCATTGTTTTATTCTTGGTTATGACCCTATTGTTTTATATTTGGTCACATTCTATTGTCCTATCTTGGTCACACTCTTATTGTTTTATTCTCGGCCCTATTTTATTGTTCTATTTTTGTTTATGTCCATTGTTCTATTCTTGAGCATTGTGGACAATGCTTCCACATGCTTTCCATATCTTATCCCCTTCTTCATACCTTATGCCACCCTGATCGGTCTACTAGACTTGGCCAATCCCCTGCTAGCATCATGAAGTTGATACTTTTGCATTAGTACTCAGCCCACACACCGTCAGCATTTTTGGTGCCTGACAATAAGCACCTGGTTGAGGAAGTTCTGAAAGGATTTTTAGTATACCATTCATCTTGGCTAATGTTGACTATAAATTATTGATTCTAAATATAGGACAGATATGGGGAGGAAAAGTGGAAATTTTTGTGATTATTATTATTCTAATACATCTTTTTATTATATAGTAAACCTAGCTATGCACATCCCTTCCCAGAGACGCATGAGAATTGACATGTTGATAATGATAGGTATGTGTTCTGGATATGGATTGCATGTGACACCGTGTGACATAGATGAAGTGTATGCAGCAAATGTGATGGCTAAGTAAAGGAAGAGAGCTGGGAGGGTGGGGGATGGAATACAAATGAGGTGAGAGGTAAAATGAGAAGTGTGAATGCTTGAAGGAAATACCCCCTTGGTTACAACAATTCATCTATGCATTATAATTGGCTGCATTGAATCAAATGGCTGTATTCTTGAGGCTAAAACAACAAATGGCAGCCTATGGTATGAGATAACTCATTCAACTCACTGAGTAGATTTTCCCCTAATTACAGGTATATTACTACTTTTCTAAACCAGACACACTTGAGAGTTTTTCATTAATTCATTCTCTGGTATCCCCAATTCCTTTGATTGTAAGCAGTGTTCCTGAAGTGCTCTTGCAGTACATGGAGACATATGTAGTTTAACCTTCAATTAATGGTGTTATTGAGCCCTCTGCATATGTGCAACATGATTTCTAGCTAGCAATTCATAGGCTACAAGAACTCTCAATGAAAACCATCTTACTCCATCATAATGTCTCATAATGTCTTGTGTATGCGCTGTAAAATCTGCATAATAGTATGAACCATGCTGATTTCCTGGTATGATAACTAGTCACCAATTCAATTTTCCACTCATTCACTCTGGACATGATCCTGGTTATTTCAGAAAAGTTTATCCTCAAGACTTCTACCCTAATCATAAATCCTCTATGACAAGAGATTCAACTAACTAATCATCTATTAGCAAACACTGTATGTCTGTCTTAGGAAAGACAACATATTAGCTGTTTGGTCCCTAACATAACCCCAAAGCACCCATATTTTCCTACTGTTAAAATGTGATAAATATAGATCTGGCAAGATGATGCTTATATATGACATCTCCACACCAAGCATGGTGTGGGAACACCTCACCCCATTTCCAGCTGAAAATAGGTTTAGGGTTCTTGCATATGCTATGTTGATTATCTACCTATAGCTCCATTGCCAACATGGGAATATATATCTTCTGAAGAGGATTGTCAAGTACACATACTGATTATCCAGTCACTTGGCAGTGCCAACTGAACGATCAGTCTAATTCCATGCACAAGTGACCAAGCCACATATATGTCACTTGATACATTGGTTACAGCTTGGCACATTCATCATCTACATTCCCCATTCCTATCCCTCATCCACTCTTCCCCACTCATTATCCATTAATCCCCACCTTGTTTATTCCTTACTTCTAAGCCTGTTTCATCTCGGGACATTTCTTTATTGTTTTATCCTCAGCCATGACCCTATTGTTTATATTCGGTCACTTTCTATTATTGTATTCTTGGCCAAACTTTTATTATCTTATTTTCATTGTTCTATTCTCATTTACATTCCTTTATTCTATTCTTGATCATTGTGGACAATACTTCCACATGCTCTGCATACCTTATTGTTCTCCATTCCTTATGCCACCCTGTTCTACATCTCACTTCTTAACCTATATACAGTAGGAGACAAAACCATTCAAGTGTTTTGAACATTTGTATTGTACTGTAAATAACAGGAGGATTATATAATCAAAAAATATGACGTAATTAGTGGAGATAGCCCTGCTTCTGAACTTGTGGTCACAATCAAGATGATTCTGTAACTCTCAGTATTCATTGAGATATTAATTATTTAAAAAAATGAAGCATTTGAACGGTTTTGTCCCTCACATTTTTTAAACAAGAAATGGTATATATCAGTACTGGTAAAGCCCCCATTTGCTCTCATCACTGCCTGCACCCTTCTAGGCATGCTCTCAATCAACTTCTGATACACCTCTGGCTCTATCTTCTCCCATTCCACTCCAATCCTCTCCCATAGCTCATACTAGGGGGGTGTTCATAGTCAGAAAGATACTTTTTGACAATAGTTCAGATGTGTTCAATGGGGTTTAGGTCAGGGGACTGAGCTGGCCACTTCATGACCTCATAGCCATGGTCAGAAAACCACTCAGTGGCCTTCTTGCACATATGCTTGGGGTCATTATCCTGTTGAAAAATAATGTCAGTAGAATCTTTACCATAATACTCCAGGCTAGCCTGAAGCTCATCATCCAAAATCTGCCTGTACAACTCCCCATCCATCCTTCCATCAATTTTGGGAGCATAGCCAGGTCCTTCTCACAACATACAACCCCATACCATCACAGAACCTCTACCAAACTTCAGTGTTCCCTCAACTAGCCTATCATTCAAAGGCTCTCCAGCCTTTTTGTATGCCCATCTCCTTCCATATGACCCCAATTGATTGATTTTGGTCTCATCTGACCAGACAACATGCTTCCAGTCCTCTAGATAGAGTCCACTCCAGATGAGCTTCTGCAAACTCCCTCCTTGCCTTCCTATGCCTTGCACTAAGAAGTGGCTTCTTTCTCTTTACAACTGCCTTCATCCCAGTCTTCTTCAGGTTCCTCCTTACAGTCTTGGATGTCACTGGTTTATTGAGAATGTTTTTGAGCACCTGGGTACCCTGGGTTGCATTCTCAATCTTCCTTCTTTGCATGAGCGGTACAATATGGTAGATGTTGGAGGGGGATATCTTGGATGGGCGACCACCGGTGGCCTTGGGTATATCAGGACAGTGGTTCCTGCGAATGGTAGAGATAGAGCCAACAGATACACCAAGGTAAGAGGAGATGTAGTGGCTAGAATGACTGGTTTTGAGAAATTAGATGATAGAGTTAACTTTAGCAGCAGAGAGAGGCTTTATGGTTCTGAACAAGGGATGTTTGGCTTTGTTTGGACAGAAACAAACTATAAAAAGGTTCACACAATGTCACGTGACTTGTCATGTAATTTCCAGCCCTGTATATACAATTTATTGCATTAATAACTGTGAGGGACAAAACCGTTCAAATGCTTCATTTTTTTAAATAATTAATATCTCAATGAATATTGAGAGTTATGGAATCATCTTGATTGTGACCACAATTTAAGAAGCAGGGCTATCTCCACTAATTACATCATATTTTTTGATTATGTAATTCTCCCGTTATTTACAGTACAACACAAATGTTCAAAACACTTGAACGGTTTTGTCCCCTACTGTAAGTAGCGAATGTATGTAGATAGTTCTTCACTCTGAATATCAACTAGGTTTATGCCTTCTTGTCTTCCCTCCTCCTGTCTGAAGTCCTTTACTTGGACTGACACTCTTGGCACTCTCCCAGGTATCCTCTCTGTTCCAAATTAGTGGCACATATGGAAAGTAGGGCAAAATGCATGAGTACATTAAAGCCAAGCCACTCCGATCGGTCTACAGGACTTGGCCGATTCCTGCCAACATTGTGAGGTTGGCATTATTACTATAGTGCTTGGCCTATGCATTGTGGTGCCTGAAAAGGATACAGTGAAGGCCCAGAAACAAATTATAATGCCAATATTTACACAACACAACTGGCCCTTCTCCTTCACCACATCCAATTGCAAATGTGCATATTGTAGGAAACTCCCTGGCCAATCATTTGTGTTTTTGGATCAGCACTTCTCTGACTTCAATTTGAGTCAAGGGAGAGGGAATTGCTGCAGGTTTTTCCACAACACTCTCCAATCTTGTGACTGGGGGTGGTATTTTCAGCTTTAGCAGGCCTGATAGAAGTACTGAGCTTGTCACTCATTGAGCTGAAGGGAAATGAGCAACTTTCAGTAGTGGTGTTATTAAGTCCAGGTTCAGGTACTTAGTTAATACTTTTTCCATGGGTTTCTACAGGGAGATAGCCTATCCATAGCTGGCAGGGGGTCAGAGGTGAGATGGTTGGATTGTCATAGGGTGAACTGTCAGGAATTGGTAATGCCGAAATATCGGTTAAGTCCTGCAAACCATTACGGAGTGGCTAGGCTTCAACATGCTCATGCGTTGCGCCCTGCTGTTCCGTGCATGCCACTAATTTGGGTAGTGGGAGGAGCCTCGTGAGGATGCCAAGGGTGTCGGCTCGAGCGAAGGACTTTAGAGATAGGAAACGGACAAGGAGGTGCGAACCAATTGATATTCTGAGTGAGGAACTATCTACATACATTCCGCTACTTATATAGTTAAGAAGCAAGATGTGGAACAGGGTGGCGTAAGGAATGGAAACAATAAGGTATGAGGAAACCACATGGAGGCATTGTCCACAGTGATCGGAAATAGAATAAGGAATGTAAGCGGGATTAGAATAATAGAGTATGGCTGAGAATAAGATAATGAAGTGGTGGGCGAAAATAGAACAATAGAGGACGACCTAAGATAAAACAATGGCAGTGGCCAGGACAATGAGTGGTTGTCATGTTGTTCGGGGGAAACGGGTCAAGGAGTGGATAGGGGGTGAAGGAACAATGGAGGGGATAGGACGAGAGGAGTGGTCCAGACAATGTACCAGATGTACCGAGCCGAGGCCTTCGAAACGGCAACCAAGGCTGCTCGTCTGGCTCGGGAAATTGCCCAGGCAACCGAGGAGAAGCGGGTCTATTTGGCCCAGTGGGCGGTTACTCGGGCTCCTGAGGAGAAAGGGAACGTGGGGGTCAGCCAGGACCTTGCAGGGTGGGGCAAGGCACTCGAGAATGCGGGTGTCAAAGCTGTCGAAGATCCCAAAAGCCCGGGTATGCCGAAGATGATGACACGTAAGAGGGGTATGGACGTGGATACGGGGCCGAGTAGGAGAGGTAGGCCGAGGGGGGCCCAGGTATGCAGGGTTTTTATTCGTATTTTTTGTGTTTTACTTATTTTTCATCAGTCCAAAAAGAAGCCGACCCAGGAGTGGTCGCCCTCTCTTTGCCCTCCTTGCGACCATTGCAAGGAACGCGGAGAAGCCTGCTCCGTTAGAAATGTGGGAGCGGCGTGTGGGTGCTACAAC
>QLPI01009618.1:0-17316 GCA_003314275.1 Chroogomphus rutilus
TACTGTTGTACCTGACCGGTACCGCCCTGGACTGGTTCGAACCAGCCCTCTCTGCCCCCGACGAGCCAGACTGGCTCCATGACTATGAGGAGTTCGTTCACGAACTCAAAACCAACTTTGGCCCCCGTGACCCAGAAGGAGAAGCTGAAGCAGACCTCGAGACCCTCCGTATGCGCGATAATCAGTGCATCATGAAATATGTAGTCGAATTCAATCGACTAGCCACCCACGTCCACTGGGGCGACGCTGCACTTCATCGCCAGTTCTACAACGGACTCCCCGACAGAATCAAGGACGAGATCTTTAGAATAGGAAAACCCCATTCCTTGCTCCAACTACAACTCCTGTCCCAATCCATCGACGCCCGCTACTGGGAGCGATGATTGGAAATTGCCAGAGAACCCCCCTCCACCCAGAACTTCAACCGCCCCTACGACAGAGGGAGGACCCCTGTGACCACGTATTCGGCCCCTAACACGGGCAATAAGATGGCCAATGTAGGCCAACCCGCGACCCCATCCAGTGGCAGCAGGACTGAAAACAAGGGAGTGAGGTATGCGATGGTCCTGTGCATCGGTTATCAAAGTAACGGAACCTTGACTTTGGAGTCTTTGGAGGTTCGGAATCGCGGAACCTTGGGATGTATGTCAGACCTCCGGAAATCTGTTATGCAGGCTTTGGGCGATCGGATGGGTCCCGGAAACGGTGCGGGTGGTTGTGGTTCTTAATGTGGGTTTGTTTTGGCGGCATGGGCTATAACAGTATCCCTCTACTAGGACCAAGCCCTCAAGGTCCTAAGCTTTAATTTGGGGCAGTAATTAAGGCGGACATTACTGCAGGGGTTCTGTGACGGTTTTCCGGGGATCTTTGATCGATAAGCGCTGATGGTACGTCTGCCTATAAAAGGGGGTGTTTGCAGAACTAGGGGGGGTCTTTCCTTGATGGAGAACATGGATCTGCAATTTTCGGAATATCTCGGGGATCCTCTCCATATTCTTCTCTATGGTACGGAGACAAATGGGGAGTGCTTCCTACACACCCTTGACAAGGAGTTGACTCTTCTCCATGCCCGTACCATTAGGGTCCATGATATTTACAGTGAGTGGTGTTTAGTTGGAATTTCTCTTTCCCTGATTCCCGTAGCAAGCCATTATAAGAGGTTATCACCGTCTGGGGCTGTTCCTTGTCGGGATTCGAAGCCGGGCGAAACCTCTGGCGAGTTGGGGGTGGAAGCGAGTGGTCCGGAGGTACTTGGGCATATTGCCGTTTTTCTATTCCGTGTAGACAAGTACCGGGAGGACCTGCACCAACTCCTGGACTACTACGAATGCTATCGACGTCGTATGTCCAACTTGACAGCCGCTGGGCCTGGTATAGAGGAGGAGAGGTTGCGGTGGAGCCTCACCGACGCGTTAACGTCCTTCCTGCAGGTGGATCATGGGCTTGATTCCTCTTTTCTGGAGGACGTGAATCGGTTGCTTATCCGTTTGGGTCGCGGGTCGGGTGGTTCCGACGGGCATTTGGGTACGGCGCAGGCCGTGGAGGGTTCAGGTGATTCAAACGAATGTGTTGATTAGTTGTTTGTATGATTGGTGTCATGAATTTATGGTTTGGCGATGCCTTTTGGGCGATGTAAGGATCCTTGAATCATTGTTGTTTCTCAGACTTTTTTTTTTTTTTTTTTTTTTTGAGTGGATGTCCTATGGTTGCCAGATTTCCATGGCTGGGGTCGTAGTAGTCGTGGTATCGTGGGGGTCGTTGTTCATTCCTTCGGATTGTCACTTGGACGGAGGTAGTGTCGTTGGGATTCGGGGAATGTCCTGCAAGGCTCGAGTCTCGGTTGAAATTGTTGATTAGTTTTAGCTCATAATAATACTCTAGCAAGAAAAGGGTCTAGTTGAGAGAATCTACGTGGTACCGTTAGTCTAAGGGATGGTACAGAATTCCGCGAGGGTCAGGGTTCTTCCCGGGTGGAGTTTTCGGAGGGTCGTATTTGAGCGCTGAGTGAAGACTGCTGGCTCCATATTGCCAAGAATCAGTTCAGACGTAGGCTAAACAAAGTAGTACTCAATACCCTATCGATCATTGGATTGCGGTGGGTGAGTGTGTGGTGTCCGGTAACTAAAATCTGACGGATATTCAGAGGGTCACGGTCGAAACTTATTGACAGATGGTCATGGGTGTTCGGGAGGGTCGGATTCGGAGTTCGGATGGTCGGAGTGTTTCCGCCTAGGGGTCGAAATCTCTTTTGACGATTGGTCACGGGAGGTCATATTCCTGAAAGGCAGGATGCGTTGTTTTGTTTTACGTCCGTAGGCATAGTAGGTGTTCAATGCGAACCACTGGTGCCGGAGTTGGGGGCCTAACTTCTTATTCCTCGGTTTCCGAAACGTCCGACGTCTCAGACTCTTCTTCAACCTCTTCCGTCATGGAGGCTGCTCGCCCCTTGGTGACTGTGGTGGTGGATCTTGGGAATTCCTTGGCTGGGTGGCCCGATCTGCCGCAGAAGAGGCAGAGGTTTTGTTCGAAGTGGCGTTGCCATTCTTGTGGCATAAGTTTTCCATCTTTCCCTAATCTGGACGAAAGATCCGTGGTAGTCCTGCTGCCACTGGATGGGGTTGCGGGTTGGCCTACATTGGCCATCTTATTGCCCGTGTTAGGGGCCGAATACGTGGTCACGGGGGTCCTCCCTCTGTCGTAGGGGCGGTCAAAGTTCTGGGTGGAGGGGGGTTCTCTGGCAATTTCCGTTCGTCACTCCCAGTAGTGGGCATCGATGGATTGGGACAGGAGATGTAGTTGGAGCAAGGAATGGGGTTTTCCTATTCTAGAGATCTCGTCCTTGATTCTGCCGGGGAGTCCGTTGTAGAACTGGCGACGAAGTGCAACATCGCCCCAGTGGACGTAGGTGGCTAGTCGATTGAATTCAACTACATATTTCGTGATGCGCTGATTATCGCGCATGCGGAGGGTCTCGAGGTTTGCTTCAGCTTCTCCTTCTGGGTCGTGGGGGCCGAAGTTGGTTTTGAGTTCGTTCACGAACTCCTCATAGTCATGGAGCCAGTCTGGCTCGTCGGGGGTGGAGAGGGCTGGTTCGAACCAGTCCAGGGCGGTACCGGTCAGGTACAACAGTACGTAGGTTACCTTGGCGCTCTCAGTGTCGAAGGTGTCAGGGCGGTCATGGAAGTTTAGCCTACATTGCACTAGGAAAGCTTGTAATTTTCTTGAATTGGATCCATTGAAGGTGTCCGGATCCCGAACCTTGGTGGCGTGGGGAGCTGATCTTCTGGGACTGGCTAAGTTACTTGCCAGCATGACGAGGGCCTGAGTGAGATCGGGCACAACGTTGGGTCCTAAGGCGGGGGCCCCTCCCAGATGTACAGGAGGTGGTGGTGCTGTGGCGGGTGGTACGACATGGGGTTGGATGATGGGGGGTGGTGCAGCGAACGGGGGTGCGGGGGGTGGTGCAATGGGTGGTGCCGTGTAGGGGGGCACCGACAAGTCTGACGGTGCTGCTGTGGATGGTCCTGAGCTGGACCGCATCTCCGATGGCGATGATTGTTGAATCGCTGGGGGGTGGTTCACAAGGAACGGGTTGGTCAAGTTCGAATGCAGGTATTGGTCTGCATCCGAGAGTCCGGAGTCAGAGGAAGGCTCCGGGGGGTGAGCTGGGGTCTGAGGCATCTGGAAACTTGGTCCGGGGGCGGGCGGTTCTCGGGGGACAGATGCATGGCAGGCCGATGCCTGAGTGATTGTCTGCATGGCTTGTGAACGTGTGATGGGTCTCATGCTTAATGACGATCAGGAGTGTGAGTACGAATATACTGTTAAATCTGCATGTTGGCGCTCAGCTGGAGACTTCCAGAAGGGGTCGGGGGATTTCCATTAGGGTTCCGAGGGGAGAGTTTGTATTCCGAAGGCGGGGTAAGGGTTTGGATCGGATCGGAATTGGAATTGGAATTGGAAACGGAAGTTGGAATGCCGGGAGTCTGGGGTCTGTTCGGTATAGGGTGGTACGAGTGGTTCGAAGTCGCAGGGACTTGGCTTCAACTTATGTGTTGTACCCTCCTCAATCATCTGTCCCTAATTTCGGAGAGTTGGAAGTTTTACCGGAAACTAATCGGAAACTAAGATGCAAATTAAGTCAATATTCATACTGGCGAATAGTCCAGTCGACTGGGAGACTATATACATGTGACTATCCTTGTACTATCTTTTGCCGGTCATAAAACAAGGGGAAGGAGAGTACAAGGGGTCGATATAAGAGAGAAAACAAGGGAGTGAGGTACGCGATGGTCCTGCGCGTCGGTTATCAAGTAACGGAACCTTGACTTCAGAGTCTTCGGAGGTTCGGAATCGCGGAACCTCGGGATGTATGTCGGACCTCTGGAAATCTGTTATGCAGGCTTTGGACGATCGGATGGGTCCCGGAAACGGTGCAGGTGGTTGTGGTGCTTAATGTGGGTTTGTTTGGCGGCATGGGCTATAACACCCACCGCGATCCAATGATCGATAGGGTATTGAGTACTACTTTGTTTAGCCTACGTCGGAACTGATTCTTGGCAATATGGAGCCAGCAGTCTTCACTCAGCGCTCAAATACGACCCTCCAAAAACTCCGCTCAGGAAGAACCCTGACCCTCACGGAATTCTGTACCATCCCTTAGACTAACGGTACCACGTAGATTTTCTCAACTAGACCCTTTTCTTGTTAGAGTATTAATACGAGCTAAAACTAATCAACAATTTCAACCGAGACTCGAGCCTTGCAGGACATTCCCCGAATCCCAACGACACTACCTCCATCCAAGCGACAATCTGGTAGAATGAATGCTACAATCTCCACGACTAACGAGAACATCACACCATGACCCCGGAGTCGAACAAACAAGGAAACATCCACCAAAAAGAGGAAAATCAACCGGAACAACCCATCAATTGGGAAACACCGACAGCCCCCCCAAGGAAAAACCACCTCGACGCCGTCCACAATCACACTCATGACCCAATAATACAAAAATCCATTTTCTTATTAACATGGAACACCCAGGCCTTGGACGGAACCAACCCGACCAAAAACTCAAACTGTTCCAACTTGGACCAGCCCTAGAGGCTCCACCCCTTGAACCCCTTAGAACCACCCAACGGACCCCTCACATCGAACATCCATTCCGCAACCGTGTCAAGTCCACGTACCGAGACCCATCTGCCGGCAGTGCCGACCGAGCAATCATCCTATATCCACGACCAAATGCCTGCATCGCATGCATAACACTTGGTGCGCCTGTCCCGGCTTGGCACATCCGCCATTCACACTCCTCGGTCCGTTTCACCTCGGGACTTCCTGTCCTTGTATTATCCTCGGACACGACCCCATTGTTTTATACTCGGCCACTCCCTATTGTCCCATCTTGAGTCACGATCCTATTATCCTGTCTTTTATTGTTCTATCCACGCTTTGCATTCCTTGTTCTAATTTTGTTCGTTGTGGACAATGACCACATGCTCTGCATACCTTGTTGTCCCACATTCCTTATTCCACATGTCGCTTCTTAACCTATATAAGTAGGACATGGATGTACATATTTCCTCATTCTGGGTATCGACTAGGCTTAGGCCCTTCTACCTTCTTCTCTTCTGTTAAGTCCTCTACTCGGGCTGGCATCCTCAGCATCCCCCCGAGTATCTGTCTGTTGCAAATACAGTGGCACGCACGGCAAGTAGGGTGCAACGCACGAGTACGTTGAAGCCAACGCCACTACTCTTGGCCTGCAGGACTTGGCCATAGTCCGCCCGACCTTTCGACAACACCCCTCGGCAGTACCAAAGTCTGTCAGTAACCGACACTTGACAGACCGAGTCACTCAAAAGACTCGCCTGAGACCCCCCTGGTCTCCGAAGGACCAACACCACCCGAGAACTGATCATGGGGACCAACCCCCTGACTAACCAAGGACGACAACGCGTCGACAAGATTCCGAGCCAGTGTAACCTCCCCTGAATGCAATTCCGACAACTCGATAATCTGCAGCAGGCAACTATCGAGTGCCACCAGGAGATCATGGAAATAACTCGATGTCGCCTGGAAGGCGTCCAGACGGGTCAGGAACGTGGAAATCCAATCAAAGGCTTCCGGACCATCCGCCCCCGCCACCAGGCCACTAGGGATAACACCCCGCGCTGACCGACCTAGAGGATGATCTCTGGACGGTAACAGATCTAGCAAACGCCCCTGCACTACGGAGAAGTTAGAGGAGGGAGAAATTAAGCTGGTTAGACAAACCGAGGGAATCACGAATCACAATGGCACGAGCCTGCAACACCGCCACATCAGCATCAATGCCCCGCAGGTGTCGAACTTCATCCTCGAGACCCCCGTCGGACTCCCCTGACGATGCGCCGGAGAGGAAAAAAAACAGGAAAGAATTCCGAAACTTCCCCAGGGTTGAGGATCCGCGTTCTCCATTGGGGAAAGGCCCCCCCAGTTCTGCGAACACCCCCTTTTATAGACAAACGAACCTTCAGTGCTTATTGATCAAAACATCCCAGGGAACTATCAAAGAACTCCCACAGTAATGTCCATCTTAATTACTGCCCCAATTAAGCTTAGGACCTCGAGGGCTCGGTCCTAGTGGAGGGATACTGTTATAGCCCATACCGCCAAAACAAACCCACATTAAGCACCACAACCACCCGCACCTTTTCTGGGACCCTTCCGACCGCCCAAAGCCTGAACAACAGATTTCTGGAGGTCCGACATACATTCCGAGGTTCTGTGATTTCCGAACCTCTGAAGACTCCGAAGTCAAGGTTCTGTTACTTTGATAACCGATGCGCAGGACCATCGTGTACCTCACTCCCTTGTTCTCTCTTTTATATTGACCCCTTGTACTCCCTTTCTCCTTGTTTTATGACCAGCAAAGATGGTACGGGGATAGTCACATATATATAGCCTTCCAGTCGACTGGACTATTTGCCAGTACGAATATCGACTTAATTTGCATTGTAGTTTCCGATTAGTTTCCGGTAAACTTCCCGACTCTCCGAAATTAGGGACAGACAATCGAGGAGGGCGCAACACATAAGTTGAAGCCAAGTCCCTGCGACCTCGAACCACTCGTACCACCCTATACCGAACAGCTCCCAGACTCCCAGCGTTCTGACCTCTGATTCCGATCCCAATTCCGATTCCAATCCAATCCAAACCTTTACCCCATCTTCGGAGTACGAACTCGCCCCTCGGAACCCTAATGGAAACCCCCCAACCCCTTCCGGAAGTCTCCAGCCGAGTGCCAACACGCGGATTTAACACCTAAGTCTGAAAGACCACCGATGTCAGAGGATGACCCCCTCCAAGTCCTGATCCAAGTCCAAAGCCCTATCTCAGACTCCTCCCAACTCCAAGGCCCTATCTTGGACTTCCCCCAACTCCGAGGCCAGGAGACCCAGGGACCACCAAGCGGGAGATAGGAATGATCTTAGCATGATGACTGGAACCTGGAATAAGTGCCTGTGTTGATTTATAAGCTAGTTCACAGACCACTTACATAAAGGGTATAAAAGAGGTTCATTAGCAGCAGGATCCTTAGACCTTCCTCTTTGGATTCCCCCTGCTTAGGTGAGAGCCCTACATGTACTTAGGTAGTAGTTATAATTGAACTTCGGATTCCCCCTGATTAGCTCGCCTCTGAGACACCTCTGAGAGGCTGCAAGAGGGTTGCCCTTATAGGAACTGCTTCAGGGAACATGAAGCAATGTATTGTCTCTTCTCCAACTCCAAGCTTACAAATTTATCTACAGCCTAATGCATCCAGGAGGGAATTAAAGGAGGTCAAACAGTATCTAGAGAACATCGATGCAAGAAAAGTTGAAAAGGTATATGGCATAGGAGAATACACCCTGTGGCATGGAGATAGGAAATCCCAATCTGAGACCAATATCACCTTTCAAACCAAATCACAGGCAAGTAGTGGAGAGCCCACAAAGTATATAACAATTGTGGCCTGCAAGAGGCGATCAGATGCTATAACAGTTGTGGCATGCAAGAAGCGATACATCACATATGAATCAATTAGTTAGGAAGATGAGACGGCCAAGACTATCATCGATAGGATGATTGCTGCCCTGTGAACAAGGGGGACATGGTGAGTAACAAACATGTTATCTCAGATATATGGTCACTTACCAACCTAGACAGTAGATAGGCTCAAATAGGCTGAAATCTGGACTGAAATTGTTTTCTAAGAGCAAATTGTGATAGCCCATGCTTTCAACAACCCACACTAACCCCCACAACCACCCACCTCTGTTCCGAGACCTTTCTGACCGAAAGGACAAAGGATTATTTTCCGTAGTTCCCGTTCCCGACAAGTCCGACCGAGAAACCGTGTTCCCGCTCCCATTCCCGTCACGACCGAGACACCATCTCCGAGTCCGTCTCCAACCGAAGACTCAATACTTTGATAACCGACGCGCAGGACCATCGCGTACCTCACTCCCTTGTTTTCTCTTTTATATTGACCCCTTGTACTCCCTTTCTCCTTGTTTTATGACCGGCAAAGATAGTACAAGGATAGTCGCATGTATATAGTCTCCCAGTCAACTGGACTGTTCGCTAGTACAAATATCGACTTAGTCTCCCACCTAGTTTCCGATTCATTTCCGGTAAACTCCCGTCTCCTTTCCGAAATTAGGGACAGACGATCGAGGAGGGCGCAACACATAAGTTGAAGCCAAGTCCCTTCGACCTCGAACACCTCAGTGACCAGATTGAACCATTCCATGACCAACCCTAAGTTCCCGGCGCTTCCGCGTCCATCCATAGTCTGTCCGACTTCCACCTTTAGTCCTCGGCCCTGTTACGGACCTCCACACTAACCCAGATAGCCCTTTCGGAAGTACTAGCTAAGCGCCTGACACGCGGACTTAACACAAATAAAAATTAAGCTATGCAGACAATTCTATTGAACTCGAGAATTTTACCTATCTAAATCGTTTAGGTATATCAAGGTGCAAACAAAGACAAACATGTAACAACTCAGTCAGTCTAACACACTGACATATTCCAAGAATAAGCTTTGAGATATAAATACCTAAGAATCACTGTTGAACTCTTTGTATTCTTTGACCCCATCAGATACCGGAGACTGGCATAGTCTCAGATCACAAGTTAATTCCTTGCCAGATTCACGATATATATTTGGACCAATCACAAGGACACTTGGCTTCAGGCCAAGGACCTACAATCGCCAATAGGTCTCTTTGCTCTATGCTTCATGTTCAATCTAGCCTACCCAGCCACAAGTCAACACCTCATGAAACTTGAGATAATAAGGCACATTGGTGAAAACTGTCACCCCAGCTAAATCATGATCATGATGGATCTCCTCAATTTGTTCTACATAGCTGGCACTGAAATACTGATGCAGATAATAGTGCTTAACCATGCCGCTGGCATGGATAGTGAGGTCTATTGTTGTCAAGCCCCCGATTCCAAGCTCCGGTTCACTTGGTAGTACCGACCAAACAACCCTTGCCTTTTAGTCCCATACACCAGTGACAAGTCATCCCTCGCCAGTACATGGTCTCGGTCCGGTACATTTGGCTCATCATTTGGTTCACTTTCCTCATCCTGTCTCCTCTATCCTTTGTCATTCCTTCATTCCCCTTCTTTCCCTGTCCTTCCCCTTGCCTGTTTACCCTCAGGATATTCACTCTTTGTTGCCACTCGGCAGTGGCCCTATTGTTTTATGTTTTGGCCACTCCCATTGTTCTATTCTCACTCACTCTTTTGTCCTCGGCCATACTTTATTGTTCTATTATCATCCACATTCCTTGTTCTATTCCTGATCATTGTGGACAATACTTCCACATGATTCTTCATACCTTATTGTTCTCCATTCCTTGTGCCACTCTGTTCCACATCTCACTTATTAGCCTATATAAGTAGCCAATGTATGTAGATGGTTTGTTCTGGAAATCAACTAGGTTTACGCCTTCTTGTCCTCCCTTCTCCTGTCCCAAGTCCTTTACCTGGGCCGACATTCTCGGCACTCTCCCGGGTATCCCTCTGTCCTAAATCGGTGGCATGCATGGGAAGTAGGGCGCAACGCATGAGAACGTTGAAGCCATGCCACTATTCCCGTCCTGCAGGACTTGGCCACTCCTCGGCATTCCTGGAGCCTGACAATTGTGTCCATCTGGGTTTTGTAGACTAGCTCCCACTTGGACAAGTCACCAAAGGAGGTCCAATCATACAGAATGGAGCACCATTCTTCGTCTAGATAGCCAGGACAAGTGCAAGATCATCTCCTTCTGAATCTTGGTTAAAGTTGACTATAAATTATTGATTCTAAATATAGGACAGATATGGGGAGGAAAAGTGGAAATTTGTGATTAAATTTTGATAATAAATACATGTTTGTTATATACTAGATTTGTCTATGCACGGCCCTACTCAAAGGCGCGTGCATTGCATCATCAGTGACGCGTGTCACTGGTGACACGTTTGGAATAGACGCGAGTGGAAATGTACGCACATGCGTATATACGCAATGTGAGTCCGCTACGCACATGTTGCGGTGCATGAGGGTCGGGGCTGGAGATGCTGAGTGAGGGCAAGTGAGGGAGGATGGTAGGAGGTACGAGGGATGGCCCTTTGGTTTCAACACTGAATTTAGGTCGTCAGGAAATTATACAGTTAGCATGAGAGGTAGTATCTGTGCCCCTCCTCAATCTAAGACTCTAACTACCTTAGATATATCTTGAGGGTCAAAGAGAATGTTGCAAAGGGAGATATCTGGATGGTGAAGTACTAAGGGAGCATATGGTGTCGAGGTATAAAATAGGGAATGAGGGTGGAAAGAAGTTGGAGTAACTCTGAAAATTGCTGTGGGGTAGCTCAAGGTTCTGACAGACACCATGAAAGTTGGTCAGTCTTGAGATTATGCCATTCCTCCAATGTATGCAAGACTTGGCATTCTAAGAGTGTATGCCAGAGTTAGGATATGGACTTGTACAGCCCTCCTAGAAGTGTCCCAGTGATTGTGATGAGTTCACCAATAGCAAAACTGCCATCATGGTTTTGTGTCATGCTCCCAATCTGATCAAAGGGTATAAGATTTCTAAGGGAGGCCTGTAATTTTGCCAAACATTTGACAATGGAGAGTTGTTCTATCAGACTCATTATATCCAGCCCTCTAAGATCGCCTCTATCATTTTCCAGAGAGTTTAGCTTTATTCCATCAATGTAATCCATTACCACATAGGGTGCTCTGGCAAGATTGGTAAGTGTAAGATCCCAGAAATGAATCTGAGGGACAGGGATTTCAGGATATAATCCCAAATCCCTAACAAAGAAAATGGTCGCAATTTCTGAAATTTTGGTAACTGGGACAAAATCTTCCTCTTTGCAATTGGGAATATTGGCTGCATAGCAGGATGAGTCAGAGAATATAAGTTTGTAAACCATGTTGCAGCTGCCTTGACTGAGACATGAGATTGATGTACAGGAAGTTTGAGAGAGTTGTGTTGAAAGACATTTGACAAGACCATTTACATAGGTCGAGCCAATCAACTTTACAAAAGTCTTTGAGACTGGATGTTGGCTGACATAATGGATGTGTGCCCTGGCAGAGATTCAACTGTAGATGCTCGACATTATGCTGCCAATAATGCCCACATCATCCGATTAGTCTTTCCTAGAGCATGGATTTTCACTTGTTTGTAAGCTCTCTTAACTTCTCACCAAAGGTCATCTTGACCTTGTTGCCTTTCAATGCCTCTTGTACATGCGCTGTCATCATCATATATGGAAATCTGAGTTTGATTTTGAATAATATGATGGTTTAGTTTCCCACCCTCACATATCCTTCCCTCAAAGCAGCCTCAGTCACACCAGAGATTAGAAAGATTATCCTCAATTGTTAAATCCGCGTGTCAGGGCATAGCTAGAGGCTTCTGGAAGGGTTTCCAGAGGGTTCCGAGGGGTTTCCGAAGGAGGGTTTGTACTCTGGAGGCAGAGGGGCTAAAGGTCGTGGATTCACAGTTGGAATTGGAATGGGGATGGAAAGACGGAAGCACCGGGGGTCTTGGGACTGTTCTCAGTATAGAGCGGTACAAGTGGTTTGAGGTTGCAGGGACTTGGCTTCAACTTATGTGTTGCACCCTCCTCGATCGTCTGTCCCTAATTTCAGAAAGTTGGAAAGTTTACCGGAACTTAATTGGAAACTATAACACAGAATTAAGTCGATATTTGTACTGGTGAATAGTCCAGTCGACTGGTGACTTATATACATGTATCTAGTGTTGTACTATCTTTTACCAAGTAAAAGACAAGGGGGGGAAGAGAGTACAAGGGGCAATATAAAACAAAGAACAAGGGAGTGAGGTATGCAATGACCTGCACGTCATTTATCAAAAGAGTGGAACCTTGGCTTCAGAATCTTTAGAGGTTTGGAAGTGCAGAACCTCATATTTATGCATTGGAATCCGGAAAGCAGTTATTCAGGCTTTGGGTAGTCGGAAAGGTTCCGGAAACAGTGCAGGTGGTTGTGGGGTTTAATGTGGGTTTATTTGGCGACATAGGCCATAACATCAATACTTCTTTCCAAACCATACATTCTTGATTCAACCTCACTTTCCTTATTTACTAATCCTATATTAGCCAACTCGGTCTGTCTGCCTTTTGCATATTGGCTGTTCAGTCTGGATCAGGGTCCAAAGGTACTACATTCAGACAGGCAATGGTCAATGAGGATATAGACCTTAAAGGGGGGGTAATGTTATGATTTCTTTACTCCTTTCTCTATTACTTGTTATTGGACTCCACTATTCTGCCAGACTATATGTATAGTTCTTAGATAATTAGTTAAAGCTCAGTCTTAAGCTAGTCAATACACTGACAAGTATCATTGCTCATTTCCCTCTTCTTCTCCCAAGTATTAAAGCTCTTGTTATTGCTAACAGTATTGTCCACAATACTCAACAATAGAACAATGAACACCAATGAAAATAGAACAATAAAATATGGCCAAGCATAATAAAAGTGTGACTGAGAATAAGACAATAGAGTGTGACTGAATATAAAACAATAGGATCATGGCTGAGAATAAAACAATAGAAAATGTCCCAAGGTAAAACAGGCCGAGAAATAAAGAATAAATAGGTTGGAAATAATGGATAATGAATAAAGGAAAAGTGAATGATGAATGGACTGGAAGATGTGGATGATGAATGTACCAAGCTGAGACCGATGTACTAAGTGACTTGTATATGACTTGGTCACCTGCATTTGGAATTAGATGTTTAATGTTTGGTTGGTACTGCCAAGTGAACTGATGCTTGGTAGCATGTACTTAACACTGTTGCACATTGTAATTTTTCTCAGTCAGAGTGGCAACCTGTTAATTGTAATCAATGTGGTGGTGGTAGAATGATGTCATCAGATGTGTACCCCAAGCTTTAGCTCCACTTGAAACTTTTATGGAGCTTCTCCTAGTTCTTTTTTACATTGAGGGACTGATTTGGACTTGTAGCATGGACTAAAGCATGTTTATATCAATTAATTAGGGGTTGTCAGCCATTGACCCTCAGTAAGAGGTTGTATGAGCGCTTCTTTGCCATGTAGTTGAAAACAGCAAAGTATGTTTGTTTTTCACCAATATTTTAATGCTATAGGGCAGCAAACTATATGGTTCCCCTATGTATTTATTGCAGAAGCCACCTAATTTTTATAGCATGACAACTTTTGAAATTAACAATATAATGACCACCAGATTCATTATCAATTATTCATTGAGGCTGCATGCTACACTAAATATACCCAACCAGCAAAATCCCAAGAGCATTGATCAATGTATCAACTTTATGAAAACTTCAATATGGCAATTCGAAATCCCCCATTAAATTTCTCATCCCAAATAATCAGGTGGCTGGAAGTAAACCTTCTTTGAGTTCTTTCCAACCCTGATAGGTATGGTGATAGCTTCTTTTGCCCTGTAATTCCAATATGAGATTAGGGTAAGTTGGACAAAATCAATAACAAAAGTACATGGTTTACAAGACACTTCAAATGAGGGGCCTCTGAAATGGCTTATTCTCCATGTGCTAAATTGGATCATTCTGAAAGATTGATGCCAAGGTTGTGAGAATCCTGGAAGATGTTCACACCAAAGTTTTTATATTTATAATAGTTGAAGCTGAGCCTGGCCATCAACAGAGTAGGCCTACATCTTCTAGGAATCCTGAAGGATTGTTAGATAAATACTGATTTACTGATGAACTTAAAATGATAAGTATTAAGACAATATAATTGCAGACAGCCATCCTATGACCATCTTGGCTGTCACTTGCAACATAGCAACAGATATGATGAGAGTTGAGTAGGAAATAATCAACACAAAGAAAGCCATGTATGAGATGTGGTGGTGTCAAGCTTCGATTACTGATGGACTTCGGTACTGCCAAGGGGTGTTGATGAAAAGGTCGGGCAGACTATGGCCAAGTCCTGCAGGCCAAGAGTAGTCGCCTTGGCTTCAACGTACTCGTGCGTTGTACCCTACTTGCCGTGCATGCCACCGATTTGCAACAGACAGATACTCGGGAGGATGCTGATGATGCCAGCCCGAGTCAAGGACTTAACAGAGAGGAAGAAGGTAGAAGGGCCTAAGCCTAGTCGATACCCAGAATGAGGAAATATGTACATGCATGTCCTACTTATATAGGTTAAGAAGCGACATGTGAAATAAGGAATGTTGTCAAGCTTCGGGTACTGACGGACTTCGGTACTGCTGAGGGGTGTTGTTGAAGGGTCGGGCGGACTATGGCCAAGTCCTGCAGGCCAAGAGTAGTGGCCTTGGCTTCAATGTACTCGTGCATTGTGCCCTACTTGCCGTGCATGCCACTGGTTTTGCAACAGACAGGTACTCAGGAGGATGCTGATGATACTGGCCCAAGTCGAGGACTTTACAGAGGAGAAGAAGGTAGAAGGGCCTAAGCCTAGTTGATACCCAGAATGAGGAAATATGTACATGCATGTCCTACTTATATAGGTTAAGAAGCGACATGTGGAATAAGGAATGTAAGACAACAAGGTATGCAGAGCATGTGGTTATTGTCTACAATGGATAAAATTAGAATGAAGGGATGCAAAATGGGGTAAAACAATAAGGGATAAGATAATAGAGACATAGCCAAGGATAGGACAATAGGGAGTGGCCGAGTATAAAACAATGGAGTTGTGACCGAGGATAATACAAGGACAGGAGGTCCCGAGGGGAGACGGACCGAGGGATGAGGAGTAGGCATGGGATGGGAGTGAGGAATGTGACCGATATGTGTGTCCAGCCAAGAACAACTCGTCGAGTGACTTGTACATGGTTACTAATGGAGTATCTTGGTTGGTACTGCCAAGTTACCAGATCCTCGGTACATGTAATTGACAGGTGGACACATACCTCCATGAGGCTTGCTGGAGCTAAGAATACCACCTTTTCAGTTCTAAGATTGGGAAATAGAGCAGCAAAGAAGGCAGCAATCATCATATGAAAGAACATCCCTTTGGGTTTGATAATTACTACCATGTTATTTGTTCAATTGCTAGCATTGCAAGACTATGAGGTTACAATCAAAAAAGAAGACATTGGTATAGTGTAAATCTTCAGTAAACCTCTATGACCAAATCCCTAGTTATGCTATTGATGCATAGGCATGAGATCAATTATGATAATGCAACCTAAGTCAGATCCAAAGCACACTTTGGACATGGAAAGGGAAATGGTAAGGAAATTGCAGAAATCAGGGGGAATCCAGCAAGATTGCAGTGGTGAGTCAGTGAGAATCCAGTCCTTACTGCGTGAGATGATGATCTGGGGCTCCCCAGGAAGAAAGAGATGAATATGGCCACGGAGGACATGAGTGACTCTGCTTCCATTTGGGAATTGGAAGGATCCATGTTCAAGCAATGGTGTTGAATCGGGACTGGTAGTGTCCCATATACGGACTGAGTCACGCTTCAAGCCAAACACGACGTGCGTGCCATCAGATGAGAACACAACGGACTTCACCTGTGAATATGACTCCAATGTACGCTCTATCGCACCGGTGGTGGTATCCCATATTCGGACTGAGCGATCGTTCGAGCCAGACACGAGACACGATCAATCGTAAGAGAAAGCAATGTAGTTCACCCATGCTGAATGACCAGTGAGTGTATGCTTTACCTTCTCTTGAGATGCATTCCAAAAGCGGATGAAGCCGTCCTGACCACCCGACGCTACACGTCTCCCATCAGGGGAGAATGCAACAGATCTCACCCAACCCGAATGTCCCTTCAGTTTGCGCTTCATCTTTCCAGTAGCAGTCTTCCAGAGAATGACTGAGTTGTCGAATGATCCAGACACGATGTATTTCCCATTAGGCGAGAAAGCAACGGAGGTCACCATACTCGAATGACCCTCGAGTACATGCTCTATCTCCCCAGTGGTGGCATTCCAGACTCTAACGGTGTGGTCTTCCAACCCAGACACGACTCATGTGTCATCAGGGGAGAATGCAATTGAATTGACCATGTCTGAATGTCCCTGGAGTGGCAGGTCTCTCTTTCCCCTGAACCCCTTCCAAATACGAGCCATCGTCTCGCGCAAACCAGAGAATACGCTTGCACTGTGACGTGAAAATGACCGCCGATCTACCCTCTCCAAGTCGCTCGTCACATGCCAAATCCGGACTGTGCTGTCATCCGCCGCAGATGCCACGTATTTCCCGTCAGGTGAGAATGCCACAGACCACACACCACTTGTATGTCCCTTGAGCACATGCACTGTCTCCCCCAAAGCTACATCCCAAATACGGACCAACTGATCCCACGATCCAGACACGATGCATTGACCGTTGGGAGAGAATGTAACAGAGCTCACCCCAGATGAATGTCCATCTAGTATGTGCTCTAATTTCCAGCTATCTGTATTCCAAATACGGACTGAGTCGTCATAGGAACC
Source organism: Chroogomphus rutilus (assembly GCA_003314275.1). Taxonomy (NCBI): domain Eukaryota; kingdom Fungi; phylum Basidiomycota; class Agaricomycetes; order Boletales; family Gomphidiaceae; genus Chroogomphus; species Chroogomphus rutilus. Next base: position 16,994 of record QLPI01009618.1, read on the forward strand.
AGACACCATACGCATCCCATCATGTGAGAAGGCAGCTGAGATCACCGCGCTGCAATGTCCCTTGAGTATATGCTCTACTGTCCAGGTTGTGGCATCCGAAATGCAAACAGTGGTGTTAGCCAACCCAGACACAACATGTTTCCCATCGGGTGAGAACGCAACACACTGTACCGGCAAATGAAGTTTTTGTATGCGCTTTGTCTCCCCTGTGGTGCCATCCCATACCTGAACAGTGGAGTCACCACAGCAAGAGATAACAAATTTTCCATCAGGTGATAAGGCAACCATTTTGACCGACTGTGAATGTACCTGCAGGATATGCT
>QLPI01009635.1:0-10383 GCA_003314275.1 Chroogomphus rutilus
GAATTTAAAAGCGCACAGAGTGATACCAAAATCGATATATTAATACAATATATTGAGATTGGTCTCTCAGGGGTGAGATGCAAGTTTGCACCCAACAGTAACAATATGCGGTCTGTAATAGTACTGAATATTTGTTGCTTGACAAGTGAGTCCTTTTGATAATACTCATCAATTCTCTTGTCTTGTTCTTCAATCTCATCAGATGTAGCAATTGAGCCATCTGGCTTCTTGACTATGCATGTATTTGGGTCCACCCTATAGGGTACTGGCTTTATGGCACGACCATCCACATAACGCATCAAACCTTGTGCTCCAATTGCAGTCAACATTCTCTCCTTATAGGTTATCCAGTTTGTGCCATCCTCGGCAAGCTGGGGAATGTTAAATAATGCAGAGTTGGTACTGGGGTGCATGTTTTACAGGGATTATAGCAACTTTGTGCAGTAGTTCAGAGAATTTATTGGACAATCTAGTTAATTATCTCCTCAGTGTAGTCAACCACTAAGAATATATTCAAAGAATATACCTAGTTAATTATCTTACAGATAAAAAGAAAGAAATTCAGTCGAAGTATTATATGAACTATAGTACTTTACTCACCTCCTCAGTGTAGTCAACCACTGAGGAGGAAAGCATATGCAGGTGATGTTTCACCCGCATGTATCCTACAACCGGCTCCTGACCCTATCGAAGGTTTGAGCCAGGTTGTCGGTCCCTATCCAGGGAGCCAGCCATGCGCGTTGTGCAGTGTGTGTGTAAGCGCGCGTGAGTACATACAAAACGAAGAATAACTCCCTCAATATTGAGGGTAAAAATACAAAATAATAACGAAAATTTTCAGAATGAAAAAGCGCACAGAATGGCATAGAAATCGATATATAAGTACAATATATTGAGATTGGTCTCTCAGGGGTGAGATGCAAGTTTGCACCCTACATGTTTTCCATAGTTGAAGAGGTAGGTCTCATAATCTCTTGTGTTATGATTAATATAGATGCTAAAGAATAAGATCTCAGTCTTATAATGGGACTCAGTGTTATTGGTATAAGAAGTACCTACAGAATAAGCTAACTACAAAGTTAGTAACTATTATCTTTAGATTGAAATATATGTACTTACATCTCAGTCTTATAATGGGACTGAGATGTTTTGTTATACATGTCCATGCTTTTATACTATTCTAAGGAAATATGATGATCCGGTTCTGCGTGCATTAGAAAGCAATATCTTGTTGCTTAGGAATACAGTTATATCCATAACTGTCTGGGAGTGCTGCGCTCGTTACTCAGCTTTGTCATCCTCGTTCAACATCCAAAGCCTTCCAATTCCTTCCGAACACTTCCACTGACTTCAAGAAGGAATTGCCTTATCATGAGGTTATGTAATCAGCTTAGAATTAGTATAAAAAGAGCCTATTTCTGTAGCATAGAATAACAATCTATTTTACCCATAATAATAATCCACAGGATTAAATAAGTTCCAACAGCACTCTCATAAGTAGACTGAATTCTGCTTAGGTAACTGGTCCAAAGACCGGAAGCCACCCTCAAAAATCGGTCCAAAGACCTGTTGAATAGGTTTATTCCAAAGAGTAAACCTTACCTTTTGCTACCCAAGTGGCAGGCTGTAAGGGCAACCTAAGCAGGTGTTCTACCCTAAGGCGGTGCACTGGCGAAGGGGGATCCAAAGATTTAGTATTATAACTAATACATGGGGACTAGCCTACCTGGCGAAGGGGGATCCAAAGAGAAAACTCTAGGGAACCCTTCGCCCACTGACTACTGTATATAAGCACCATCGCTATGGTGCTCCGCGCTCTACCGGGAATCACCCTCCGTACCGACCGGGAAGTTCTGCCAGGGCCTCGACACTGAGAACGAACGATGAAAGGGGAGCCAAGGGTTATAGTCAACGTTTCTGGAGGGTACTCGCCAACAGGGATGATGGTTCGGTGCACGGTGCGTTCGGTACTGCCGTGAGTGGGTCGAACGGATCTCGGTCGACGGGTGTGGAATATGGGTGGGTCGATGTTGGTCGGGATTCATAATCGGGGGTTCCCCTGACACCACCCCCCTTCTAGAATGCGGCGTCCCCGATGCATTGATCCCAATGGGCAGGACTGGCGTGCGGGATCTGAAGGCAGACGCATCCAACGGCATGGGGCACCCGGGTGTAGGCGGTAGAAGTCGGCGACAAGGTCGGGGGCCCGGACGTTGTCTTCGTTTTCCCATGAATTCTCTTCATAGCCATAGCCCTTCCATTTGATAAGGAATTGTAATCGATTTGCTCTCATCCGGCTGTCGAGTACTTGTTCGACCTTGAAGTGTTCCTCTTCGTCGACGAGAATCGGCTGCGGTGGAAGGGGCTGTCGCCTACCTAGGATGGGGTCTGCTGGGGCCGGGGTGAGTTTGACAATGGGGAAGACCGGGTGAAGACGGCTCAAGGCCTTCAGGAGACAAAGTCGGTATGCATGAGACCCCACTTGTTCCTCCACAAGGTAGGGGCCGAGTCGTCTGTGCGCTAGTTTCTTGGATGGCCGATTAGTGCGAATATCACTAGCATCGAGGTACACCTTGTCACCCGGGGCAAATGTCGGTGTCGGCTGGCACCTACGGTTGTAATAAGTCGCCATATTGTCCTTTGCCTTTACTAGGGCCGCCTTTGCTTCAGAAAGCGCTCCTTCCATCCGCTCCTTGAACTCGTTTACAGACTCGAGGCGCGATGGGGGTTGGTCTGGTTCAAATCCCATCCGCGGGTGTCTGCCCGTGTCCAGCAAGAAAGGAGACTCACGGGTCGAGGCGTGAACGTGGTTATTGTACTGGAACTCGGCTAGGGGTAGGAGGTCATCCCAGTCGTCCTGCCTCTCGTTGACGAAGAGGCAGAGGTACTGTTCCAGTTCTTGGTTCACTTGTTCGGTCTGACCATCCTTCTGCAGGTGGTAAGCCGTAGAGGCTGCCAAGCGAATGCCTAGTAGGCAGTAGAGCTCCTGTGTGAACTTGCAGACGAACTGCACCCCTCGGTCGGACACTACCACCTTCGGCAACCCATGCAGCTTCCAAACGTGGTGTAGGAAGAGTCGTGCTGCTCTGGCCGCCGTTACTGTCGTGTGGGTCGGTATGAAATGCGCCCGTTTTGACACCGAATCCACCACGTTCATCACGGCATCGTATCCGTGTGCGTCGGGGAGCTCCACTACGAAGTCTACACTTATAGTATCCCACCATGCTTCGGGGATCGGGAGCGGGTGGAGTTCCCCGACCAGTCGTTGTCTCTGGGCCTTCGTCCGTAGGCACAGGTCACATGTCTTGGTGTACTCGCCGATGTATCGAGACATGTGAGGCCACCAGTAGTTTCGAGAGATGAGTTCGAGGGTCTTCCAGCGACCGGGATGTCCGGCCACCTTGGAGTTGTGGTGATGGGCTACGATCCATCGCTGGAGGCCTCCCACATCCGGAACATACGCCTTGCCTCGGAAGGTCAACAACCCGTCGGCCTCCACCCATTCGGCCGAAACCAACGACCTTCCTCCCGCTTCCCGCAGTTTCCTCACCGCCTCCGCCACTTCGTCCTCTAGCGTCCCTCCGGTTAGTGCCCTCTTCAGTTCTCGGATTATCCCCTGCTCTTCCCCTTCTAGCGTCACTCCTTCTAGGGCCCGTATCACGAACAGCTCTGGTCGGAGAAAGACCAGGTCTCTATTGTCACCCGCACCCGATCCATGGTCGGACTGACGCGAAAGCGTGTCGGACTTCCCCATCGTTACTTTCGGTCTGTGCCGCAGGTCGAAGTTGAAATGTGAAAGGTAGAGGGACCAGCGGGCTTGTCGCCGGTTCAACTTCTTCGAGGATCGGAAGTACTCTAGGTTCTTGTGATCGGTCCAGATTTCAATGCGGTGTTCGGCCCCCTCTAAGAAGTGCCTCCACTCCTCTAAGGCCCGGATGATAGCGAGCATCTCCTTATCGTGGATCTCGTAGTTCCTCTCTACTGGGGAGAGGCTTTTCGAGTAAAAGGCGATCGGGTGCCACTTGTCATCCTCGCACGACTGCTGTGAAAGGACTGCCCCCATGGCTATGTCAGAGCTGTCTGCTTCTACTCGGTAAGGGTGGGTATCGTCGGTGAACCCAAGGATGGGCGCCGTCATGAACTTCGTCTTGAGCCCTTCGAAGGCTGTCCGCTCTTCATCGCCCCACTTCCACTTCGTGTCCTTCTTCACAAGTTCGAATAATGGTCTGGCATGGTGCGAGAATCTTTCGATGAATCTCCGATAGAAATTGGCTAAGCCTAAGAAGGCTTGCACCTCCTTTCGGTTTGACGGAGTCGGCCAACCCGTGACCCCTTCTACCTTGACAGGATCCATTTCCACCTTGCCATGAGAGATGATGAGGCCCAAGTACTCAATCCTGGTCCGTTCAAACTCACACTTCTCCGGCCGAAGGTAGAGTTTGTGGGCCCTTAGTCGTTCAAGGACCTCCCAAACGACTTGACGATGTTCTTCGAGAGTCTCGGTGAAGATGAGGATGTCATCCAGGTACACACACACATGTCCCTCCATTACGAGGTCTTGGAAGATGTCGTTCATCATGGTCTGGAACGTCGCGGGGCTATTAGTGAGGCCGAAGAACATGACAAGGGGCTCGAACAGTCCCCGGTTTGTGCAGAACACCGCCTTCCACTCGTCTCCCTCCTTAATCCGCACATTATTGAACCCCCATCGCACATCCAACTTGGTGAAGTACTTAGCCCCTTGAAGTTGTGCAATGAGCTCCGAGATGATGGGAAGGGGGTACCGGTTCTTCACCGTCATCGCGTTGAGTACCCGATAGTCCTGGACCAGTTGGAGGGAGCCATCCTTCTTCTTGATAAAGAACACGGGGCTTCCCATGAGGGATTTCGAGGGACGGATGCATCCCGTACGTAGGTTCTCCCATAAGAATTCGTCTAGCTCTCGCTGTTCGCTCAGAGAGAGAGGGTACACCTTACAAGCCGAGAGTTTTGCCCCAGGCTCCAGTTCAATCACGTGGTCCCACGTCCTCTGCTCGGGGAGAGAATCGAAGGACTCCTTCTCGAAGAGGTCATTAAAGTCTTGGAGATAGGGTGGGATCATCCCTTTCTCTTTGGGGGGGGTGCTCCGGAGCACCCATTCGGCCAATTGCTGCGCAGTTGTGGTGGCTGCGATGGTGGCGATCGGAACGTCTGGGGGGGCAACGGTTGCGAAAAGGCGATCACCCGGTTCGAGGAAGGACACACTGTCGTCGATACTTTTGCAGTCTTCTGACTCATCGGTCGTCATGCCTGGCAAGGGCCCGGTTCAAAGAGTCCAAACTGCCATTTCCTCTCGGCGTTCTTTCTCCAGCTTAACCCGGCAAGTGTGACATTGGGCAGAACATCGGCTTAGCGTGACTTCTTGCATATGCCAGTTGATTTCAGGGTTATGATTGCGGAGCCAGGGATAGCCAAGGATCATGTTGTGCTTCCCCAGATTGGTCACAGCAAACATGGCCCGTTCCGAGTGGTCTTGATAGCGTAAGATCACATCGACAATGTGTCGGATTGCCCCTCCCTCGTTTGGGGTACCGTCAACATTGTACACTGGTGCGGGTCAAGTCAATGGGCACAAGTTCAATCTTTCGGCAATCGCGAACTTCCGGTCTATGAACAGTCCCGTAGCTCCGCTGTCTAGTAGGGCGGTTACTCCCTTGACCTCGGCGGTGTCGGTGGTCTGTACCTCTACTTTGAGGTTCAGCGAGTTTGGCGAGGGGGTGGAAGCCACTACGTAATGTTTCAGGAGACTGCATTCCCAACGTTTCAACCTAGGAAGGGGGAATGGTAGTTTTGGTGGGGTCGGTTTGGGAGTGTCTGTATCACTTACAGCTGAGGCATCATTGTCTGAATCCCGAGTTGTATTCTCCATATCAGAGTCTATAGACAGAGCAGCAAAGCGATTAAACAAGGGCAGCGAGGGCACATCCTTCACTCGCTGCCTTAGGCAAAATCCCCCGAATCCACATCTTCAACTTTCCCAGCTTCGTCGGTATCTTGAAGGTCCGCAGAGACCATCCAGTACTCTAGCATCTCTTCACACTCTTCCGCCATCATGAAACGCACGTCGTATGCCTGAGGGCATTCTTGGGCGAAGTGGCCGGCCTTGCCACATCGTCAGCATGTGAGTGGCAGGGGGTACCGCCGCCTGGTTGCGTCGACATCCATCGGGGCAGGCCCAAGGGGTGGCATCGGGGGAATAAGGCCTGACGATGTTCTAGGGGGAGAGAGCATTGCTTGCTTAGTTGGGGGTTCGACGGGCTTTCGGCTAGGCTGTGGCATGGAGGCGTGTAGTGATGGGAATTGAGGCCCCTGAAAGGCTTCGTTTGCTGCACGTGTGAGAGCTACCGCTCGTGCTGCAGTGTACCATGCCGAGATGTCATCATCCTTTGGCCTCCCGTCTAACATCAGCGCAATGCAACTTTGGATAGTGGGGTCAAGGCCCCATCGGAACTTCATGACGATGGACCGCCCATCCGTGTATTTGGCCTTTCCAACCAGGTCTTCGAACTGGTTGATATACTCGTCGACCGAACGCTTGCCTTGGTGGTACTGGCACGACTCTAATTGGTTCGCTGCCTCAGTGGCCTCATGCAGGGGGTAGAAGTGTTCCCGAAAGGCTTCCGCAAAGGCCTTCCAATTGGCGTAGAGTGGCCTGCCTGTTTTTGCTTCGTGTGCAAACACTTGGCTGGAGAAGGTCGCTGCTCTCCCCGTCTTCATAAAGGACAGTGCCCAGAGAATCTGAGACTGCTCGTTGGGGAAATCGGCAGCACAGACACCGAGGTACAAGGTGCAAGACTGCATGAACGCACGCCCGTGCGAATGGTCGCCATCGAACTCGGAGGGCTTGGCGGGTTCTACCATTCGTTTCACGGGCTGCCGAACGCGGGTCTGGAGGCCTGCCACTAGATTCGTCGTGGTCACCTGCAGAGTGTTCAGCCTCGTCTCTAGGTCCTGATTCTCTCTTCTTTCTCTTAGTAACTCCTGTTCTATGCCGGCCAGTCGGTCCAATAACTCCTGGGCCGACGGCAAGTCCATGGGGAATAAGTTTTTGTAAGTGAACGAGGAGGGGCTGCCGCTGTCACTACTTCCGAAGAGATTCAATTTGGAGTCGTACGATGAGGCAGCCGGTGCTCGAAGGAGAGAATTTTCTGCTGTAAGGGCAACCTAAGCAGGTGTTCTACCCTAAGGCGGCGCACTGGCAAAGGGGGATCCAAAGAGAAAACTCTAGGGAACCCTTCGCCCACTGACTACTGTATATAAGCACCATCACTATGGTGCTCCGCGCTCTACTGGGCATCACCCTCCATACCGACCGGGAAGTTCTGCCAGGGCCTCAACACTGAGAACGAACGACGAAAGGGGAGCCAAGGGTTATAGTCGACGTTTCTAGAGGGTACTCGCCAACAGGGATGATGGTTCGGTGCACGGTGCGTTTGGTACTGCCGTGAGTGGGTCGAATGGATCTCGGTCGACGGGTGTGGAATACAGGTGGGTCGACGTTGGTCGGGATTCATAATCGGGGGTTCCCCTGACACAGGCTACCCTCAAAACTTAAATCTATAAAAACTAGGAAAAGAATTACATATGTTCTGCTCCACTTTCCTTATTTGCAATTCCATTCTGTCATTTCTATTGTCTGATATTGTCAAGTACACGTACCAAGTATCCGGTAACTTGGCACTGCCAACTGAGCAATCAGTCTATGTCCATGTGCAACTGACCAAGCCATATGCAAGTCACTTGGTATGTCAGTCTTGGCTCAGCACATTCACCATCCACATTCCTCATTCATCATCTATTAATCCCACTGATCTACTCCTTATTCCTGGACCCATTCTACTTTGGAACATTTTGTCCTTGTTTTATCCTTGGCTATGACCCTATTGTTTATATTTCAGTCACTTTCTATTATCCTACCCTTGGCCACATTTCTATTATCCTATTTTTCGTTGTTCTATTCTTGTTTACATCCCTTCATTCTATTTTTGATCTTTGTGAACAATACCTCCACATGCTCTGCATACCTTATTATTCTCCATTCCTTATTCCATATCTCACTTCTTAACCTATATAAGTAGCGCATGCATGTACATACTTCCTCATTCTGGATATCAACTTGGCATAAGCCTCCTTATCTCCTCTTCTCCCATCTGAAGTCCTTGCTTGGGCCGGTACCCTTGGCACCCTCACAGGTACTTCTTCTGTCAGAAATCAGTGGCATGCACAGAAAGTAGGGCGAAACACACAAGTATGTTGAAGCCAAGCCACCCTGATCGGTCTCCAGGACTTGGCCAATTCCCACCAACATCGTGAAGCTGGCACTATTGCAATAGCACTCGGCCCATACATCGTCAGCATTCCTGAGGCCTGACAGATATCTGATCTGTTGCTATGTTCCTTATAGGGTAACTCCATTGGGAATTGGGGTGATATGTCATCTGCTCTTCAGTCAGAAAATTAACTAAGATTTTGACTAAGCTTCCTCTGTTCACTTCCATCTTCATTTCTGCTCTTGCTATTACATTCAATCTATACAAAATTAGGGTCCAGTGTGGTCTGGTGGGTGCAACACATAAGTTGAAGCCAAACCCTATTCAGAACCTCGCCATTGCTTCACCTTTGGGAGATATTACATTTGGATTACAACTACATCCTGTCTATATCCTAACAACATGCAAGATTTGACAGTCTTTTCTTCCTGGCAGCTTCTGGTCAGATTAACTTCATTATTGCAACCATTGGACACTTGTATAAGGTGAATCAGTCTTGTAGCTTATGCAGTAATCTGAAATTGCACTCAACTCATCTATACACTTATGAGACTATATCAGACTTATATACATTTTAAAAATTTTAGTAGTCTTTTAATCCTTTTATGGGTATATATGTACTGACAAGATTGAGGCAATTTTGCTGATGGACATTGAGGGTACATTCTTTGCCAATTTCGACCCTGATGATAATGATGATGCCCCACTGCTGCTGCTTATAGTGGCCTCTCACAGCAACTGTGAAAATACATTCCTCTCATTTCATCATGTAGACATCCTAGACATTGAGAAAGCTTGCACTGCGTTGACCTTCTCTTTGCTCTGTTACAAAGCTGTATGAAGTCGACAGTATCCAATCACTCGATACTATGCACTCTAACCGGGTGTTGTTATTACTTGTGTGCTAGTCAAACAGTATGGTTACGATTTTGAAGAGCTTCGGAGTCAACCTTGTGTATGCTACCATCCTGGACTCTTTGAAACAATACGAACATTTATTCAAGGATTGAGGAAGTTTTTCAGCCTCAAAGGAACCTGCTAGACTCTTCTTGTATGAACGTACACACATACAGGTTAAGCGTGGCTGTCTGAACAGATTCTTAGAGTTCAGATTGAATATTTATGTTTTTTTTGATTATTGCCTCTTGCAATGCAAAAGAAATGGTAATGCGGAATCGCTTATACTTCAATTCCGAACCAGTGACTGTCGTGGAAATTGGATCCATTGCGACTGGGTTCAAATCTTGGTTGTTAAGTACTTCCATATCGGTACATTGCGACCAAACAAACTTTATCACTGAATTGAGCTTACTAAACAGCTGCTGCAGATTAAATTCTCCCGATAAGTGCAAGGATTCCACTTCATTCCTGCATGATAGTTGCTGAGCGACTATAGGCGATGTATATATTGTGCCACGAAATTGAGTTTTTAGTTTGAAAACTTGACAGTCAATAACATTATTCTGCTATAGAATATAGACACAATCTCGGGAACCATACATGTGGCTATCACACTCCGTTGGGCAAGTTATCATAACTGCAATGAATGGTGTCATTGAAGAGCTAGAGGACTGGAACAGCGGCTACTAACAAGACGAGTGCTCTCAACTCAATGCTCTCTCTGGGAGGTGCATCTTTGGGAGTCGTAGGATCGATGAATCCCGTGTGAGGCGTCAGAACAGCAACCGAACCATCCATCTTCGAATCGAAACTAGCACATTCGTAAGATCAGCAGGTTCATATTTCACAGAATCAAAGCTCACATTTTAATTAAGACCCCTTCCTCTGGCTTCATACCCTTCAAGTATTTCCATTTGTGCTCCGGGTTATACTTGACACTAAACGTCTCCCCATCTCGGTTCGCGAATTTCAGGGTAGTTGACACAAGATCCTGATCCCAATTGACGGAGCGGTAGTCACATAATGCCAAGGGGAAATCGTCAGCAGGATGTGAGATTGGACGCCAGAGGTTAATAATTTGGTAACGGTGTTTCAGGAGTTCAGGGGCAAGCTCGGGGGCATGCATATGTACTCGATGTTCGGCTGCTGCAGGTGTCTGGTCCACGTGAACTCG
>QLPI01009636.1:0-18668 GCA_003314275.1 Chroogomphus rutilus
CTACCGCTGGAGTAGCTACTGTAGTCTGTCAACCCACTGTCATTGATAATCAAAATGAAATTCATGATTGGGACAAGCATAACCGACAAGGAGTGGGGCTCCTTCTCACCGCCTGTAATGATACCACTGGACAGACTCTCATTGTCTGTAATACCCTCCATCAAAATTATCTAGCACTTGAACAGCATTATGGTGTGACATCAGGACAAATGGTCTCTAATGATTTTATCAAATTTGCGAACTTCTTCCTTGAACCCTCTTGTCCATTTACCAAATAATTTGATGAAATAGCCTCCCTTGCTGCTCGCCTCACTGTAGGAGGGATGGCTATCCCTGTTAACATTCTTGCACTGATGATGGTTCGTGCACTTCTGGACACATATGAATCATTCTGCTCAGCCATTTTGGCTCCAGATGTCTATGGCCTCACCTGTTCTGGAATCCACATCCATATCATTGGTGAAGAAATTCACCTCAGTGTCTCTGAATCACTGAATGCTATCTGTACCGGTACAAGAAACTACCGGTACAGGAAACTACCAGCACTTGGGAAATTGCAAGTGTACCTGGTGTAATGACAACAACTATTTGGAAATGGACTGCAACTCCAAAAAAAAAGGGAATGTTAAAGAATGCAGCACAGAAAGACTTGCAGAAGGTTAGGGAGAAACACAAAGAAGGGAAAAGGAGAAGGTGATAAGCCAACATTGCCCACTGTCAACACTATCTCGATGGATAATCCACCACCTGTAAATTCACTAGTCACTATCAAGTACACATACTGAGCATCGGTTCACTTGGTAGTGCCAACTGAACGATCAGTCTAATCCCATGCACAAGTGACCAAATCACATACAAGTCACTTAGTACGTCAGTCTCAGCTCAGCACATTCTTCATCCACATCCCCCCATCCTATCCATCATCCACTCTTCCCTCATTCATTATTCATTATCCCCACTCTGTCTATCCCTTATTTCCCACCCTGTTTCACTTCAGGACATTTTTCTATTGTTTTATCGACCATTTTCTATTGTTCTATTTTTCATCCACACTCCTATTATTCTTGGCCATATTTCATTGTTCTATTCTCATTTACATTACTTTATTTTATTCTTGATGATCGTGGACAATACCTCCACATGCTCTCCATACCTTATTGTTTTCCCCATGTCTTATGCCACCCTGATTCCACATCTCACTTCTTAACCTATATAAGCAGCACATGTATGTAGATAGTTCTTCGTTCTGAATATTGACTTGGTTTACACCTTCTTATCTTCCCTCCTCCCATCTGAAGTCCCCTACTTGGGCTGATACTCTCAGCACTCTCCCATGTATCTCATCTGTTCCAAATCAGTGGCATGTACAGAAAGTAGGGCGCAATGCACAAGTATGTTGAAGCCAAGCCACCTCAATCATTCTGCAAGAGTTGGCTGATTCCTGCCAGCATCATAAATTTGGTACTATTGCAATAGTACTTGGCCCACACATCTTTGGCATTCTCGGTGCCTGACAGTCACTACCCATGTCCTTAATTCCACCACCATCTTGTCTTACATCGCATGTGACACTTTTTAGATGCTAGACTCTGGTTGCACTCATCATATCACCAATAATCTAAGTGATTTTACATCATATGCTGATTCTTCCTCTCATCCTATATCACCCTTGCCGATAATGCTAAAACACAAGTAGCATACTATAGAATTGGCACTATCACTGTGACCACTAATGTTGATGGACAAAAGCAACAAATCATCCTCCAACACATCCTTTATGTTCCAAACTTAGGTGGCAGATTTATCTCATTAACTGCTCTTACTGAGAAGGGCTTTTTTAGATAGAAAATAGCTAAACTTATTGTGATTGGACAAACTGCAACTTATGCTTGTCAACATAACCATCATTGGTGGATCTCTTTGACTACTGCTGCTCCTTCTGTCAGTTCCACATCATTGTCCTTACCTATTGAGCTCCTTTATAAATGACTCAGTCATCTATCATGGTCGGCCATTAAACATTTTGGCCAAGACCTAGACCACTCATCGAAATATCAACTATTAACATGTGAAGGATGTTTGCTTGGAAAATTAACTTGTTGATATTATACCAGCTCATCTTATTGCTCCACTGAACCCTTCCAACTAATCCACATGGATCTTTGCATCTCCATGCAAACTGGTTCTATTGAAGGAGTATGACAACTTTGGAAATCATTTGAAATCAAACGTGTCCACATTCAATCACTCCAACTCGAACAACAATAACAACAACAATCAGTATTCATCCAATTCCAACAACTCGAACAACAAGAGGAGTAAGAAGGGGGCAAAGAAGAATGGCAATGATAAGTCTTCCAATAATAACAACTGTCAAGCATCGGGTACTGACGGACTTCGGTACTGCCGAGGGGTGTTGGTGAAAGGTCGGGCGGACTATGGCCAAGTCCTGCAGGCCAAGAGTATTGGCGTTGGCTTCAACGTACTCGTGCATTGCGCCCTACTTGCCGTGCGTGCCACTGTATTTGCAACAGACAGATACTCAGGGGGATGCTGATGATGCCAGCCCGAGTCGAGGACTTAACATAAGAGAAGAAGGTAGAAGGGCCTAAGTCTAGTCGATACCCAGAATGAGGAAATATGTACATGCATGTCCTACTTATATAGGTTAAGAAGCGACATGTGGAATAAGGAATGTGGGACAACAAGGTATGCAGAGCATGTGGTTATTGTCCACAACAAATAAAATTAGAATAAGGAATGCAAAGCAGGGATAGGACAATAAAAGACAGGATAATAGAATGTGTCCGAAGATAGGACAATAGGAGGTGCCAGGCTATCAGACAAGGCTTGTAACTGAGGATAGTACAAGGACAGGAAGTCCCAAGGTGAGACGGACCGAGGGGTGGGGACAGGGAGTGTGGATGGTGGACGTGCCAAGCCGAAACCGGCATACCAAGTGTTATGCATGCGACGCGGGCACTTGGTTGTGGATATAGGATGATTGCTTGGTTGGCAATGCCAAATAGACGGGTCTTGGTACGGGTACTTGACAACAACAATGCTAATGACATTTCATCCAAGCTTAGAAATATAGGAAGCTGTTGCCTGAAAAAGTTGTGATAGAATTCTGGAACATACTGTTTAATGCTATCCAGGTTGTCTGGATTTTAGTGTAAATACAAGCCTTCTTGGGAGCATCTAAGAGGTTAAAGATAAGGGGAAGTGAATAATGGTCCTTCTTTGTAATTCTGTTTAGACCACGAAAGTCTACACAGAGTCAGAGGGAGCCATCCAACAATGTTATGTAGAAAGTAACATTCTGAAGTTTGCTGGTTAGAAATTAGATGGGGATCATAGTTGTTTATCTCAGTCTTTATTTCTGCTCTTGTTTTTACAAAATTAGGGTCCAGTGTGGTCCAGTGGATGCAACACACAAGTTGAAGCCAAGCCCTCTTCAGAACCTTGCCATTGCTTCACCTTTGGGAGATATTACTTTTATTACAACTACATCATTCCTTTACATTGTAACAGTAAATCAACTTGTCAATATTATACCAGCTCATCCTATTGTTCCACTGAACCCTTCCAACTAATCCACATGGATCTTTGTAGCCCCATGCAAACTGGTTCTATTAAAGGTCATGATTATTTTATGATACTTGTAGATGACTACTCTTGCTTCTCATGGGAGTACTTCCTACTCAAAAAGAGGGAAGCCTTTGGTCAATATCAAAACTTTATAAATTTTATATTGACCAACTTTGAATGCAAATTCAAGGGGATCTGTTCTGATTATGGGGGAGAATTCTTATCAAAGGAATTCAAGCAATTACTCCTTGATCAAGGGACTATACATCAGGTAACAGCACTAGACATGTCTATGCAAAATGGCATGGCTGAATGTGTAAATTGTACTGTCATCCAATCTGCAAAAGCAATGCTATATGCTGCTGGTTTAACTTATGGATTTTGAGAACATAGTGTGGACACTGCAATCTTTACTCACAACCATTCACCTACACAATCCCTCTCTTATAAATCAGGATACAAGTTATTATTTGGATAAAAATCTGATATCTCCTACTTGTAAGTATGTTACAATGTAAAAGAATGATGTAGTCATAATAAACATAATATCTCCCAAGGTCAAAGCAATGGCAAGGTTCTGAGTAGGGCTAGGCTTCAACTTGTATGTTGCGCCCATCAGATTACACTGGACCCTAATTTCATAAAAGTAAGATCGGAAATGAAGTCTAAGATGAATGGGAGGAAGGTTAGTGTCAGCTTTCAGTAATGCCGAAGGTGCGGGCAGGGATTAGCCAAGTCCTGCAGGCTGGTAGTAGTGGCTTTGGTTTCAACATGCTCATGTATTGTGCCCTACTCTCCATGCTTGCCACCAATTTGGGACAGAAGAGGAACTCAGGAGAGTGCTGAGGATATTGGCCCGAGTAGAGGACTTTAACAGGGAAGGGAAGGTAGAGGGGCCTAATCCTAGTTGATATCCAGAATGAGGAAGTATGTACATGTAAGGGTAACCCCAGTGGTGCCTGGGGACTGTCGCACAGGGCCTAGAAATGGGGGAAATCCTAAGGTCTATTATTCCTGCATATACACAAGGAAGGGGACTTTACCTAGCAATATCCTAAGAGGAAAAACTAGGCCCCATTGCCAGCGAGTCCTGCACTCTATATACCCTATACCCATGTACTGCTTCTCCATCATACACTACCCTTCCTCTGGTTCTGGTAGTACGATCTACTGAATGCCTGTAGGCCTGGCCCTAGGAGTCTGGCCCAGAGCCTCAGTGTCTCGGCTCAGCACATGATGGGAAGGTCAGTCGGTCATTAGCCTGCAGGGGTAAGTCTGTTGAGTTCTCCCAAACAAACCCCTATTAAACTCCACAACCACCCACGCCGTTTCTGGGAATTTTCCGATCGCTCAAAGACTGAATAACCGATTTCTGAGTGTCCGATACATATTCTGGGGTTCCACGCTTCCGAACCCCCGAAGACTCCAAAGTCAAAGGTTCCGCTCCTTTGATAGACGACGCGCAGGATCATCGCGTACCTCACTCCTTGTTCTTTGTTTTATATTGCCCCTTGTACTCTCTTCCCCCCCTTGTCTTTACTCGGTAAAAGATAGTACAAGAACTAGATACATGTATATAAACCACCAGTTGACTGGACTATTCGCCAGTATGAATATCGACTTAATACTGCATCGTAGTTTCCAATTAAGTTCCGGTAAACTTTCCGACTTTCTGAAATTAGGGACAGACGATCGAGGAGGGTGCAACACATAAGTTGAAGCCAAGTCCCTGCGACCTCGAACCACTCGTACCATCCTATACCGTGAACAGTCCCAAGACCCCCGGTGTTCCTGACTTCCGTCCACTCCGATTCCGATCCCGATTCCGATCCTTCACCCCCACCCTTGGAATACAAATTCCCCCTTCGGAAGCCTTTCGGAACCCTCCGAAAACCCTTCCAGAAGTCTCTAGCTAAGCGCCAACACACGGATTTAACAGGGTGTCTCTTCCGTCTATCATGATCATCCCATTGAGCCAAGATTTTGGCAGACCGTATCATGCTTGGCTCAGGAAAATAGACAGGTCGTCCCCTGACATCACCCCCCCTTCTAGAGTGCTGCATCCTCGAAGCATGGGACATCAGGGACTCGAAGGTTACTGCCTGAATGCATTGGGGAGCTCCTGGGTGTAACTGGTAGAATTCCTGGACCTTGACCGGTACTAGGGAATGGCACGGGTCACCCTTGGGTCAAATGTAGGTGACCTGCATCTAACCCATGGGAAACCCAAACCCGTCAACCCATGGGTTTTTTCCCATGGGTCGACAGGTCTTGGGTGCGTGCCACACCCGCACAGAATATGTTGCATACGTGGTGGCATGTGCACATACGGGCATTGCATACATTGCGTTAGTCACAGCGCATGCACATACATCACATACGTAGCGGTGCATGCACATATGGGTGTTGCGTATGTCACATTTGTCATGGCACATGCACGTACATCGCGTTCATGGTGTCACATGCACGTATGGCGCGTTTGTCGCGTTCAGGGCATCACGTTTGTGTCGGTGCATGCACGTACATGTAAGTCGTGTTTGTGTTGGAGTTGATGCCCCGGGTTGGGCCCAGGTCATGGGTGCTCGCAGCTTGATCCACACCCACACCCAAGGACACCTGACCCAGTGACCCATGTGGGTTGGCCTGACCCATGCATTTCCCAAACCGGCACCGCCATGTCCTCTTCCACTACCCATGTGTTCTCCTCATAACCATACCCCTGCCACTTTACCAGGAAATACAATCCTCCTCACATCAGATGGCTATCTAGAACCTTTTCTACCACATAGTATTCCTCCCCTTCTACTAATTCAGGTGGGGGGGGGGGTTCTAGTCTGTCTTCTCAAGATTGGGTCTGAGCAAGTTTGACTTTATTAAACACCGGGTGGAGACAGGACAGGGATTGGAGAAGTTGGAGTCAGTACGAGTGCCTGCCTACTCTCTTCTGGATTAGGAAGGGGCCAAGATAACAGTGGCTCAACTTTTGGGATGGTTGAGTCGTCTGAATATCTGAGGTGTCCAGGAAGACTTGATCTCCCACTTGGTACTCAGGTGCTGGCAATTGTCGTTGGTTATAATACCGAGCCATGTCATCCTTGGCTTTTGCCAGAGCCAATTTTGCTTCTTCTAACAACTTCTCCATCCAGTCCCTGAACTCATTGACTGTCTCGGTGAGTGACCCAGGCTCATGTGGCTCGAAACCCATGTGCAGATGCCATCTGGTGTCTAGCATGAATGGGGTTTGTTGGGTGGCCGAGTGCACATGATTATTGTACTGGAACTCAGCCATCAGCAGGAGATCATCCCAGTCATCCTGTCATTCGTTGACAAAGACTCGGAGATATTGCTCTAATTCCTGGTTGATGTGTTCAGTCTGTCCATCCCCCTGCAGATGGTAGGCAGTGGTAGCTGCCAGTTTGATTCCCAGAATCAGTAGAGCTCCTGCATGAACTCCGAGACAAACTGCGGTCCCCAGTCTGAGACCACCTGTTGGAAATCCATGTAAATTCCATACATGTGTGAGGTAGAGTCGTGCTGCTCCTAATGCCGTGATCATCGTATTTGTCAGGATAAAATGGGCTCTTTTGCTCACCAAATCTACAACTTTCATGACTGTGTCATACCTGTGTGCCTCTGGGAGTTTGATGATGAAATCTACACTGATTGTGTCCCATCGATATTCAGGGATTGGGAGCAGTTCTAGTGGGAGATTATGTAATATTACAACTACGTCTTCTTTTCACATTGTAACACTTGTACTTTCAGTTCCTTGTTCTTTTGATTGGAGAACCTTTCTCCATTTGTGTCCTCCCTTGTTCTCAGTTGCTAAGCCCTACTGGAATTTGAAATACATACTAGTATAAATTACACATGTAATGTAGAATTTGAGTAGTCTGATAATCAACTTAGAATTCAACCAGGCAAACCTCACTCACCCTCCGAGCTTTTCATCGAACAGTTTCTACAACCTCACTCCACTCTGAACCTCACCGCTCGTATTCTTAATACATCATTCAAGAATAAAAAAATTGGTACCACTCAAAAGCAAGAACAATGCTGCTACTAAATCAATAAGAATAATAGCACCACATACATAAAGAGAAAATAGAAACATTGTTCTCTCCTAAGCCTTTTAATCCCAAAGGAGGTTTGAATTGAAACATATGAACTTTACACTCTCCACCACTCATAGTGGTTTCATAGCCCTCACCCTCACCTTCTGTTCCATCTCTACCACCTCTCCACCCTATGCCTTTACCACCTCCCCCTTTAACTCTTGTCATTCTGCCACATGCAAGTGCAGCCCTTGTGGTGACTCTGATGCTGTTGCCCATCCTTGCCCTTACAGTGGTGCTTCAAGAGTTGACCCAAGCTGTAAGACAGCTTCACCATGAGATGGTGGACATGAGGTGGGAGCTATATGAGGTGTGGTTGGAGTTAGGGGAATTGTGAGGTGAGGTTTGGAATTTAGCAGTACAGAGGAGTGAGTGGGACTTTACTAGGGGACCATTGGTAGGACCCCCTCTAGTAAGAGAAACATAGGAGGATTTGATTAGGCCAGATTAGGGAATAGCATGGGTTAGGCCAACTAGAGGGGGTAACTGGGTCAGGTGTCCTTGGGCTTGGGTGTGGGTGAAGTTAAGAACACCTGTGACCTGGGCCAAACCTGCCATGTCAACTATGTGCATATGCATGTGCATGCATATGACATACACCTGGGGACTTGCTCCTGTCATACATGTTCACATACAACATGCACATGCCCCACATTCATATGTACAACATGAATGTGCCAACTGTCAGGAACCGTACACCAGCATACCTGACTATTCATTTCAGCCCACTCAGCCCAACTCCGCTCTCACTTGCTCTTCAACATATGCCCTCAGCCCACGGACTATATGCACCTCGTGTATCCATCTTGGCATCACATGCTCCTGTCAATTCACTCCACTCATTTACATCACATTCCATATGCTTGCTATTCCATTTCGTCTTCATTTACGTTTAATATCCTTTCATTTATGTTCCGTTCTATTTTTATTTATTTGCAATTCCGCTCAGTCTCTTATATCCAATCCACTATTATGTTCCTTAGGGTAACTCCATTGGGAATTGGAGTGACATGTCACTCCACAATGTCACGGAGGAGATTATTTTTTGGGGCGTAGTATTTCTGTTCTTGCTTTTCACGATCCTCGGCTTTCTCATTCTATTATAGGAATCTATTCGACTCCTAGTAGATTAGAAAGTAGTATAAAAGATCTTGTACTCATAGTTCAGACTTCAGTCAGATAATCAACCTTGATTTCGACTAAGGTTCTTCTGTTCATTCTATCTGTCTTGCCTTTATGAAATTGGGGACCATGCGGTCTAGAGGGCACAACGCATAAACATTGAAGCCAAGCCCCATTCAGAACCTTGCCATTGCCTCGCCTTTGGGAGATTATTAATATTACGATTACATCCTTTTTCTACAATCATAACAGTATTATCTGACTTCCACACTTGATCGCACTTCATCTTTGCATATCACGACCAGCATGAATACCAGATCCACTACTCACAGTTTACCTTTCATCGTAGAAGTCCTAAGTCAGTTGCAGGAGATTTCCTCACTTCGACAGCTGTCAGAACAACCTTCAATTCGTGAACCTGGCCCATTGGGAGGGAATGCTCCTCCTGAACTCGAGGACAATGACAAAGAAAACCCAATCAACGACAACGACAATGACGAGCCAAATCTGAACCCTGTTCAAGTTTCAAATCCAAACCCCACTCATGTTTCTAATCCTAATCTGACTCTTAATTCCTCTTCTAGTTCAGACAAAATTGTCAAGGCACTCATCGATCGATTAGCCCAACAGCCCCCTAGATCTAATCCCAACCCTGGTCACCATGCAAGAGTTTGCAAACCCGAGGTTTACGAAAGTACCGACCAAGCTAAGCTTCGCACATTCTTTTTACAATATGCGCTGAACTTTCGAGACCATCCCTCTGCATTCTTGATGGATGCAACAAAGGTCCAATATGCCATCTCATACCTCACAGGCCCTGCACTCCAGTACTTTGAACCTGCAATTCTAGGCAAAATCCAGCCTGAGCCTAGTTGGCTTAAGGTCTGGAGGGACTTTCGTCAAGAGCTGGAGACCAACTTCAGTCCATTCAACAGCACTGCGCAAGCAGAAATTGAGCTCGGCAAGATAGTTATGAAGGACAACCATCGTGCGACATGTTACTTCATCGACTTTGCCAGAGCCTCCACTCGCACTCAGTGGAATGACACTGCCCTCGCACATGTGGCATACAAGGGGTTGGCCAGATGTATCAAGGACAGCCTCCTTAACTTCCCTCATTTCAAAATTCTCACTGAACTCAGACAATATTCACTCAAGATTGACAGCAGATATTGGGAACGCAAGGAGTTCGACAACTTCAGAATGCCTTCAAAGCCGAATGGGTCCTCATCCAAATCCAACTCCAACAACAACAACAACAACCATCAGTCTTCTTCCAACTCCAACAACTTGAACAACAAGAAGAGTAAGAAGGGGGGGAAGAAGAATGGCAATGATAAGTCTTCCAACAATAACAACAATGCTAACAACATTTCGTCCAAGCTCGGAAAAGACAGGAAGCTATTGCCTGAAGAACGTCAAAGGCAAATCGATGCGGGACTTTGTCTCTTGTGTGCTTCAAAAGGTCACATGGTCAAGGACTGCCCCAAATCCAATTCCCAATCCTCATCGACCTCTTCTTCTAACAACAAATCCAACAACTCTAACAATAAGAAAACGACGAAAGCACACGTGACCAAGGCAAGCACGTCCGACACCAATGCCAAAGACAACATGGCGACGGAGTCGAAAAAATGAGCTGCAACCTCAGAAATGCATGAGCTGAGGATTGCATCAGCCTCTTTCACATGCTATTCTTGAATGCCCTTTCTTCTAATTCTGCTATTTCTCGCATATCTTCTACTTCTGAAACTTCGAAAACTTCACTTATACTTAATCTGTCTTGTTCTCTTATTTCCGAACTTCCTCTTGTTATGCTCTTAGATTGTGGTTCTTCAGACTGCTTTATTGAATCACAAGTTGTGCAGAAATGTTCTTTGCCTACTAATTCAGTTCCTGCTATTCCGTTGAAGTTATTTGACAGTTCTACTAATTCTGTCATTACTCAGACTACAACAATTCCGATCCGATATCTGACCAGCAAACTTCAGAATGTCACCTTCTATGTGACTATGTTGGACGGCAGTTGCTCCGCAGTACTTGGCTTCAACTGGCTCACCCGCTACAATCCATCGATTGACTAGGTATTAGGCAGTATAACCTTCAAGTCTACGAAACCGACCACCGTTCTGACACCTCAGGCCTCCACCACTGCTTCACAGTCCAACACCCTGCTTCCTAGCAATGCATCACCATCTCCGAAGTTGGAGGCTCCATGGATAGCCCTAGTTAATGCAGAAGTATTTGTTCGTGCCTGCAAACTAGAAGGTTCGCAGGCCTTTCAACTCGACCTTGTGGATCTCGACAAATATGCTCGAGGCTCCACTACTGTTGACTCCTCCGACAACCTGGATAGCATTAAACAGCATGTTCCAGAATTCTATCATGACTTCGCTGATGTCTTTAGTAACCAGTGTGGTAATACACTAGCACCTCATAGACCCTACAATCTCAAGATCAACCTTGAGGATGGCACTTCGCCCCCTCTTGGTCCCATTTATTCCCTCTCAGTATCTGAACTCTAATCACTACGAGACTTCATCGACAAACATCTCAACATGGGCTTCATTCAACCCTGACATTTGTCACATGGTGCACCAGTACTAGTTGTATGCAAGAAGGATGGCTCCCTGTGGCTCTGCATAGACTTTTGCAGTCTAAACAGAATCACAAAGAAGGACCATTATCCACTTCCCCTTATTTATGACCTCTTAGATGCCCCCAAGAAAGCTCGTATATACACTAAATTGACCTCAGAAATGCCTATCACCTTGTTCAAATTGCAAAAGGAGACAAATGGAAGACAGCATTTAGGACACGTTATGGATCCTTTGAGTGGCTTGTCATGCCTTTCTGACTTTCTAATGCCCCTGCTGCATTTCAGCACTTCATGAACAATATTTTTGGTGACCTATTAGACAACTGCACCATAGTCTAGTTGGACGACATCTTCATCTATTCCAATGATGAATCCTTGCATATCGAACACGTTCGTGAAGTTCTACGATGATTACGCAAACACAACTTGTACGCTTGAGAAGACAAATGTTCCTTCCACCAAATGTCCGTCAAATACCTTGGATATATCCTATCACCCAAGGGACTTACGATGGTGGAAGACAAAGTCAAATGCATCACTCAATGGCCCGACCCACATAAAATCAAAGACATTCAATCATTCCTCGGATTTGCAAACTTCTATCGGAGATTCATTTTCAACTATTCCTCTATTACAACTCCTCTTACTCAACTCACTCGCAAAGGTCTGGCTTAGAACTGGAGTGAGGAGTGTAGAGATGCGTTTAATAAGCTGAAACTGGCATTCACGTCTGTCCCCATTTTAACTCATTGGACTCCTGAATTGCCCTTCATTGTGGAGACAGATGCGTCAGATTACGCTTTAGCTGCTATACTCTCTCAACACTCCCCAGACGGCGAGCTTCATCCTGTCACTTTTCATTCCCGAACTTTCACCTCTCCAGAACTCAATTACGATGTTCACGACAAAGAACTGCTTGCAATTTTTGAAGCTTTTCAAAACTGGCGTCATTACTTAGAAGGTGCTGGTGACCCTGTCAATGTCATCACCATAAGAACTTGGAGTACTTTTGTACAACCAAGTTGTTGACTAGACGTCAAGCTAGATGGTCGGAATACCTCTCTCAGTTTAATCTTGTCATCTGTTTCAGACCAGGTCATTTGGGCACTAAGCCTGATTCACTCACTAGATGATGGGATGTCTACCTTAAGGAGGGGGATGAGCGACTATGCCACCATTAATCCCCAGAACCTTCGACCCATCTTCTCTCAATATCAGTTGACCACATCCCTTTGAGCCACAAGCCTCGTCGAACCAGTACTGAGGGCCTCAAGTCTTATGGACACCAAGTGTATCCTGAATGACATCAGACATCATCTTCCTTCCGACTCCTTAGCCCAGAAACACCTTGTGAATAATGATGACCCAAAGTGGCAGACTAATTCCAACAGTCTGTTGCTATTCAACGATTGCATCTACGTTCCCAAGGCCCAAGACTTACGCTTATGCATGTTATAACATAAGCATGATCACATTCTTTCTGGACACTTCAGAATTAACAAAACCATAGACCTTGTCAGATGCAACTACAATTGGCCTGGCATGTGCTCATTCATTAAAGACTACTGCAAGTCCCGCACAATGTGTATGTGGAATAAATTGCAACGTCACAAGCCTTATGGATTACTCAAACAGCTTCCAGTACCAGACAAACCCTGGAACTTGATATCCATGGACTTCATTGACCAGCTTCCCATGTCCTCAGGATTTACGGCCATCCTAGTCATAGTCGACTGCTTCACCAAACAGTCTATCTTCATTCCCACTTCCATTACCATTACTTCCTCTCAGCTTGCAGAACTCTTCGTACTTCACATATTCTCCAAACACAGCATTCCTTCTCACGTCACTTCAGATAGAGGCTCGGAATTTGTGTCCCACTTCTGGCATTCTCTCAGGAAGGCCCTTGACATCAAGTTGCATTTCACCTCAGGCTATCACCCAGAAGGTGATGGCCAGACCAAGTGTACTAATCAGACATTAGAACAGTACCTCCATGTCTATTGCAACTATCAATAAGACAACTGGGCCCCACTATTACCCCTTGCAGAGTTCGCCTATAACAATGCTCCCAGTGCCACCACTGGAGTCTCGCCTTTCTTTGCCAACAAAGGCTATCATCCCAATCTCGCCATTCATTCTGAACGCGACCTTGCTTCATCACGAGTGCAAGACTTCATAGTTGACCTGGACGAGTTGCACCAGCAACTTCCAACCAACATCCTCGATGCTCAACAAATGTACCAATCCTCAGCTGATGCCAAATGACTTCCATCTCCACACTTTCCTATTGGCAGTCTCACATTTATCAAAGCCAAATTCCTCAGGACTACCCATCCTGTGAAAAAGCTAGCTGAGAAGTTTTTGGGTCCATTTGAAATCATTGCACGTCCCGGTACTCACTCAGTTACTCTGAAACTCCCAGGCTACATGAACACAGTACATCCTGTATTCCACGTTTCAATGCTCGAGCCAGCCTCTCCTAATCCCATTCCTAATCACATTCAACCACCTCCAGTCATAATTGACAGTGAACCCAAATTTGAGATATCCGAGATCCTTGACTAGAAAATCGATAATTGACATACGGTGTGTAGGTTGTTATACTTAGTGCAGTGGGCAGGATATGAAGGCACAGATGAAGAAACTTCATGGCTCCTTGCAACAGAACTCAATCACACTCCAGAACTCATTCAAGACTTTCACAAGTCGTATCCAGACAAACCTGGACCATTACCCATTCCATAAGCACCTTGCAATTTCTCTTCCATTCACTCTCGCTCATTCTGTTCATTATCACTCTCGCATTTCAGTTCCGTTCACTCTGTCTTCAAGTTCAAAAAAAAGAAAAACCCTCAATTCTGATTCACTCATTCTAACTCGCAATTCAGCTTCTTTTTCCATTTTCAAGTTCAAACCTCAGTTTCCATTCCATCATTCCTTATTCCAATTCAACTCTTATTTCCAAACCTTCAATTCATGTTCAAGTTAAAAAAAATACAATTAAGTCACTTCCTATTCTACAAGCCTAATTCTACTTCTCCATCTTCATCCAAGTCATCAAATGCACTCCTTGGATTTCCAGCCCCCAACCAATTGGCCCAAGTCCTATGTACTCTTGGCGGCTCAAGTTCCATCTCCCTACTCTTCAACCTCTGACTTTGCAACTGCATGTGCAAGTCCCTCACCTCACCTTGCAATTCCTCATTCATCATTCGACTCTCCGACAGTTGGAACTTATGTTCCGCAACCTCCTTGCAAAGTTCGTCAACTAAAGCTTGCAACGCGAGCAAGGCGGAGGTCAATGCGATGACCAGTGAGGGTGCAGGAGGTGCAGGAGGCCCAACTCTGGGAGGAGGTATGACCGCAGGAGGCGGTGACGGAGGATGTGGAGGGGATGGCATAGGAGGTGGTGGAGGAGGTGGAGGAGGAGGTGGCGGCATGGGAGGGGCTGGGGATGGTGATGAGACCATTATCTGTGGCGTCTGTGCCACAGTAGGTGGAGGAGAGGACTCTTGAGGAGGAATAGGTGGTGGAGGAGGCAGTGGGGAATGAGGGTCAGGGAGGAAGAGGGGAGTATGCACTCTGGGTTCCAACCTTGGCCTTTTCGAGGGGCCCACCTCATCATCATCTTCTTCTGGCGTACCTTCCCTTGACTGTTTCTTCGACCTTGGGTTTCCCTCATCCTTGGGATTCTGCTCCCTAACCTTTCCCTTGCCCTTCCTCTTACTCGTACCATGACCTCTCTCATTTATACTGCAGCCCACTCCTCTCTTACCACACCACATGCACGTACCCAAGTCCAAATCCAGATCCCACTTCCTTAGGCACGTGTTGCCTCGCTTTTTGCAGTGACTGCACAGCTTCTTGACGACAAAACAGCAAGACCAGGGTGTACGGTCATCTTGCTCACCCAACCTTGCCTTTCGATAGTAAACGCTGTTTAAGTCACACTCCTCATTCCTCATTTGAAGACGAGCATACTGCCAAACAAAAAAAAATCAGCAAACAACTTAAGTTCCGAAGCAACACTTTTACTCACCTTCACACTTTTCGAATTTGCCCCTTCAATCCAGGGCTCTCTCACATCAATGGTTCTTGTTCGAGCAGCACTTGGCTGTGCTTGATGGTAGATGATGAGGGGGATGGGATCGTGGCAGGGAGGTTGTTTTCACCCCTGAGATAGGTGGTGATTGGCAACGGGTGGAGACCCATTAGCTTCTACACATAGGCAGGGTTGATGTAAGAGTTTTCCATTGGCGATGTCGATGAATGGTTACCCCCCAAACTCCCTCATGACTTCTCTTATATGCTTTCGCATTTCCAAACTCCAATGGGGCTACCATTCTAGAACTTCATTTCTGCAGCCTCATGGGACTCAGCAGTAAGGGGGGGATACTGTCAGGAACTGTATGCTGGCATGCCCAACTATTCATTTCAGCCCACTCAGCCCAACTACACCATCGCTCACTTATCCAACCATACGCCCTCAGCCCACGGACTATATGCACCTCGTGTATCCATCTGGCATTACATGCTCCTGTCAATTCACTCCACTCATTTACATCACACTCCATATGCTCACTATTCCATTCTGTCTTCATTTACGTTTAATATCCTTTCATTTATGTTTCACTCCATTTTCATTTATTCACAATTCTGCTCAGTCTCTTATATCCAATCCACTATTACATTCCTTAGGGTAACTCCTGGGAATCGGAGTGACACGTCACTCCCCAATGTCATAGAGGAGATCATTATTTGGGGTGTAGTATTTCCGTTCTCGCTTTTCACGATCCTTGGCTTTCTCATTCTATTATAGGAATCTATTCAACTCCTAGTAGATTTGAAAGTAGTATAAAGATCTTGTACTTCAGTAGTTCAGGCCTTAGTCAGATAATCAACCTTGATTTCAACTAAGGTTCTTCTGTTCATCTTCTATCTGTCTCACCTTTACAAAATTGGAGACCATGCGATCTAAGTGGGTGCAATGCATAACGTTGAAGCCAAGCCCCATTCTGAACCTTGCCATTGCTCATCTTTGGGAGATTAATAATATTACAACTACGTCCTTTTTCTACATCATAAAATAGATGCCTACTAGAAGACAGGATCCTCAGACAGTTCGTTATTATTAAGACCCATGACTCCTGCTGGCGGCACACCCAACTTAGGCTCTGCCTGACCCTCAACTACTGACAACATGAGGGACAAAAGACGCATGATTTGCACCATCTCCTCTGGATGATTTTCTGTCATCGATGCCAAGACATCCGGGTGACCCCCAGCCACCTCAAAAGCATTCCAAAAATGGACCATGTCCTCCTGAACCTGGTCCAGAAGAGCAATAAATGCAGAATTCTGATGAAAGGTGTCCAGATCCCCTGGCTCCAGCAACAGACCGCCAGGTACACCAGCGGACATGGTCATAAGCCCCAGATGCTGGGATCGCTGAGCTGACATCCAAGCCTCAAGGTTGTTAAGGAAAGGCTCCTTCTCAAAGCGACCACAAGAGATGCTCCCAGGTGGTTGTGGGATAGGGACTTGACCCAGCCCTACAGGAAAGAAGGAGAGGTTACCAAGAAAGAAGGCTACCTGAAGAACCTACTCACCAAAGAGAACACCATTTCTGACAGCACAAGTCCACAGGACCACCAGCTCATCCTCAATAGTCCTCAAATGTCGCATAGCCCTCTCCAGATGTGCCCAAGATACCACCAGTGACTCCCTGACCTCATTAAGGGGGAAATGGGAGGAAGCCCCAGAACTTTCCATTTGTTGCAAATTCGCATCATCCATTGGGGAAAAGCCTTCAAGCCCTGAGAACCCCCCTTTTTTATAGGCGACAGACACTGGCACCTAATGAGCCACTAAAACATACCCAGAAGATGCCCACACTACTCTCACAATCATATCCACCTTAATCACTGCTCCAAAAAGCATAGGACCTCAAGGGCTTGGCCCTAATGGGGGGATACTGTTATGAACCACGACTCAGACCAATCTAATCACCCAGCCACTGCTAGAGAAATGCATGGGTCAGGCCAACCCGCACAGGTCACCGGGTTGGGTGTCCTTGGGTGTGGTGTATGTGCATGCGCTGCCACATACGCAACATATGCAATGTATGCACATGTGCTGCAATGAAGGCGACATATGTGATGCCCATATGTGCATGTGCCACCATGTACACGATGTGTGCTGTGACAAATGCAACATACGCAATGCCCATACACGATGTATTGCATGTGGGTGTGGCGTGCACCTGAGACCCGTTGACCTGTGGGAAAAAACCCATGGGTTGATGGGTTCGGGTTTCCCATGGGTCGGATGCGGGTCACCCACATTTGACCTGTGGGTGACCCATGCCATTCCCTAGCCACCGCCATTCCAGGGGGATCCTAACCACAGCACTCCACAAGACCATTCCCCAAACAACCTTTCCACAGTTCCATTCAGAAACCCATGACTTCCAGACCTGACTCCTTTCTGTGACCCTGGAAATCAAGGTTCTGCGAGCAAACAATAAACTATAAGATTGTCGCATACCTTGTCCCCTTGTTTTCACCCCTCCATTAGCCCCTTGTATTTTCCTTCTCCCTTTGTCCTTACTCAGCATAAGTTAGTACAAGGATTAATTACATGTATATAAACCACCAGTCGACTGGACTATTTGCCAGTATGAATATCAACTTAATTCTGCGTCATCTAGTCCACATGGGTAACCTTTCAGAATGACTCATTTTAATGAAGACCACTTCATGTTGAGTGACAGAGCCCTATTCGGTTATCAGATTGTCAATCCTACTCATAGAGCTCTGTGTTGTCTTAGATAATCCTTAAGACTCATGAGATATAAATAGTATGTGGGATTAGACAACCTAACACTGATCCCAATACACAAAGCCCTGCTATGACTAGCAGGCACTACTCAAAACTACCCTATAGAAAAACTTCCTTCACAAGAGCATGCAAGGCAGAGGGCGACTGTTAAAAAGGGCTAAGGGTGATCAATTGATTGCAAGACAGAAGGCAACTGTATAAAATGGCCAACAGTGCATGCTCAGCTACCAGTGCAATAGGAGAACTGTATGGACACTCACTGCAAGACCATGCAACCAAACAGGACACTTACCCCAGTTTGCATCACCAGCCTAGGTCAACAACCTGTTACTCAAAGTTAAAGTGTGCATGTTGTTGAGGGGGTGAGATAATAGAGTGTGATGGAAATGGCAACTGGA
>QLPI01009643.1:0-22075 GCA_003314275.1 Chroogomphus rutilus
GCGTACCAAAAACTTCAAATGCCGTGAACTCACGCTTGAACTCTTGCTTGTACCCTAGCGAGTGGAGGAGCTCTTCATCGGGAGTCAACGCAGGCAACAACTCAGGGGATCTCTTGGGCTCTGCGTCAGTCTTAATGTCATCAGACATGGTATCCTCTCGAGAAACAAGAAGAACGTTGAAAATGGACTGGATGGGGCTCAAGAAGGTGCGTGACCTGATGTGGAGTACAGGGCGCCATTCAAGACGAACAAGCGGTTTCCCATGTGCCTTATGGTTTATTAAGGTTTGCTGTATGGAAGTAGCGACCTCTCTTATCGGTGAGTGATAATCAGCGCGTGACTAAAAAGTAGGAATGGAAGCAAAAGAATACAGATAGACCACATGAAGAACCTTTTCTGGGTGATACTGTTCACATGCCTCCAAGGACTCACCCTATATTTGAACACTCAACGCGTTTGAACCACACACTCCATCCATTCACTGACATCTTGAACTGGCACCCATCCAGTCTGAGTGTGCTCAGGATGATTCCGATGGCTCCCATGGTCCAACCACCACCACCGCTGCACATTGAACTCCCAGGACAGCCTACTGCAGTTTCATTAGCTACCATACTCGAACAACTTAGTACTCTGATATATGGACTCACTCTCCCTAAGACCAAGACTGCTAAAACAGTGACAATCTCTCTTGATGCCCTGCACTAAAGCCACAACCTCATTTCCACAGCCCAATCAATGCTCACCTACAATTAACCAAAGCATATAAGCATCTGGATGCTATCTCCACCCACTTAGGCCTTCCAAACACCATGCAACCCACTGGGAAATGCACCTATGCAGCTGTCCTTACCTTACCCACTCTGCCAGTCCCACAGTCAACTCCTGACCCTAAAACACCATTCCACAATATGCAGACCTCACACTTGTGAAATATGATCACAACAATCTGGTGCTCTCAGGCCTGTCTGATGAGGAGCTAGGAGAGGAAATTGCCAGAGCCATTAAAGATGCCGATTGCTGGTTTGAAACAAGATTATACACACCAGATGCAGATGGGAATGAGGACATAGAGAACATCCCACTGTGAATCCATGCTGCAGGTCGACACCGGAGTGGGGATACAGTGACTCACAAAACCGGTCCAATGTTTGGCACTTTTCACTTGCTCTGAATTTTATGAACCAAATAAATTTTTATAAAATCTGAGAATATTCTTACAGATACCCCTGCAATTCAGCTTTCAATTGGTCTGCTCACATTTATGTAATAATTTTATTGGTTGAGATATTGCAACTTTTTGACAGTGACTCATTGGACCAGTTTTGTTGCTCTTGTCTAGATAATCAAAAACT
The DNA here is from genome assembly GCA_003314275.1 of Chroogomphus rutilus. Taxonomy (NCBI): domain Eukaryota; kingdom Fungi; phylum Basidiomycota; class Agaricomycetes; order Boletales; family Gomphidiaceae; genus Chroogomphus; species Chroogomphus rutilus. Next base: position 1,356 of record QLPI01009643.1, read on the forward strand.
CATTATAATTAATATTTGGTATATCCCCCCTTTGCCTCCAGCATAGCTAAAACCCTCCTAGGCATACTCTCAATTAATCCCTGACACACTGAAGGCTCTATCTTGTCCCAAACTTCCTGTATCCTCTCCCAAAGCTCTATCATCCCTCCTGGTGGCTAATTGTACTCTCCAAGCTTCTTCTTCAAATGACTCCACAGATGCTCAATTGGATTAAGATCTGGAGACTGTGCTGGCCATGAAAGAACCTCAAAATGGTTGTTTGCAAACCATTCCTTGGCCTTTTTGCAGGTATGCTTTGGATTATTATCCTATTGAAAAATAATGTCAGCAGAAGTGCTCCAGTGTTATGAACTGCAACTCAGACCATTCCCCAAACAACCTTTCTGCGGTTCCACTCAAAAACCTGCGACTTCCATATTAGTTGGAATATATGTTGAGTTGAAGCCTCGGTTGATTGAGGAATGGATGGGACTGAAAAAGTTATCTATATTCTCATAACTATCTAGCTTTTTATGTGTAGATGAATCGTACTGCAGTAAGGCAAGACCTTCCTAACGCAGCGACAGCACTCTGGACCCTGATGCAGGGTTGCTGCCCTACTTTCTGATTGCCCTTCCATGTCATCAACCGCACTTCCTACTGAACTATGCTGTACGTGCAAATCTTCATCGTCGTCGGTAAGTACCATCTCCTAGATCCTGTCCCAGTTGGAAATCCCTAACTTCTTGTCATGTCTCCCTCGAAAACAGCATGTATGCATCCCAGTATAGTCTTGTGTCAGGAACCGTACGCCGGCAAGCCGACTATTCAATTCAGCCCACTCAGCCCAACTCCGCTCTCACTCGCTATTCACATTACGCCCTCAGCCCACGGACTATATGCACCTCGTGCATCCGTCTTGGCATCACGTGCTCCTGTCAAATCACTCCACTCATTTATGTCACATTCCACATGCTCGCTTTTCCATTCCGAACTCATTTACGTTTAATATCCTTCATTACGTTTCATCTCATTTTCATCTGTTCGCAATTCCGTTCACTCCTTTATATCCGAATCTGCTATTACGTCCTTAGGGTAACTTCGTTGGGAATCTGAGTGACACGTCACTCAACAATGTCACGGAGGAGATCAATATTGGGACGTAGTATTTCTGTTCTTCGCTTTTCACATTCCTTGGCTTTCTCATTCTATTATAGGAATCTATTCGACTCCTAATAGATTAGAAAGTAGTATAAAAGCTCTTGTACTATTAGTTCAGTCTTCAGTCAGAAAATCAATCTTGATTTTGACTAAGTTCCTCTGTTCACTTCCGTCTCTTCTGTCTCTCTTCGCTATTATGAAATCCGTACGATCCAAGTGGGTGCAACGCAAGCACGTTGAAGCCAACCCCAACTCCAAACCTCGCCAATAACTTCACCATTGGGAGAATCAATATATTTACGATTACGTCTTATTCATCATCGTAACATCTTGTGTCGTTCTATATCGCGTAAGTCCATCCTTGTATCCATTGTATTCTTTTCTTCTGCTAATTCTATCCCTCTCCCTTGCATCTCGCCCCGTTCCTTCCCCTCCTCATCACAACATTCCAAACCCAACTCCTTTCTGCGACTCCAAAAATTAAGGTTCCACACACAAACCTAAGATCGTTGTGTACCTTGTCCCCTTGTTTTTACCCCTCCATTAGCCCCTTGTACTTTCCTTCTCCCCTTGTCTTTACTTGGCACAAGTTAGTACAAGAATTAGATACATGTATATCAGACACCAGTTGACTGGACTATTCGCTAGTATGAATATTGACTTAATTCTGCATCATAGTTTCCGATTCAGTTCTGGTAAACTTTCCAACTTTCCAAAATTAGGGACAGATGATCAAGGAGGGCTGTTACGATATAGAAAAAGGACGTAATCGTAATATATTTAATCTCCCAAAGACGAGGCAATGGTGAGGTTCTGGATGGGGCTTGGCTTCAACGTATTGCATTGCGCCCACTAGACCGCATGGTCCCCAATTTCGTAAAGGCGAGACAGACAGAAATGAACAGAGGAACCGAAATCAAGGTTGATTTTCTGACTGAAGACTGAACTACTGAGTACAATATCTTTATACTACTTTCTAATCTATTAGGAGTCGAAGAGATTCCTATAATAGAATGAGAAAGCCGAGGACTGTGAAAAGTGAGAACAGAATACTATGCCCCAAATAATAATCTCCTCCGTGACATTGTGGAGTGATGTGTCACTCCAATTCCCAACGGAGTTACCCTAAGGAACGTAATAGCAAATCGGATATGAAAGACTGAATGGAATTGCGAATAGATGAAAACGGAGTGAAACATAAATGAAAGGATATTAAATTCCAGAATTCTATCATGACTTTGCTGATGTTTTTAGTAAACAGCGCGGTAATACTCTAGCACCCCATAGACCCTACGATCTCAAAATCAACCTTGAGGACGGCACCTCGCCCCCTCTTGGTCCCATTTATTCCCTCTCAGTATCCGAACTCAAATCACTACGAGATTTCATTGACAAACACCTCAACATGGGCTTCATTCAACCCTTGGGATTGTCACATGGCGCATATTCGTATGCAAGAAAGACGGCTCCCTGCAGCTCTGTGTAGACTTTTGCAGTCTAAACAGAATCACAAAGAAGGACTATTACCCACTTCCCCTTATTTCCGACCTCTTAGACGCCCCCAAGAAAGCTCGTATATACACTAAAATCAACCTCAGACACACCTACCACCTCGTTCGAATTGCAGAAGGGGACGAATTGAAGACAGCCTTTAGGACACGTTATGGATCCTTTGAGTGGCTTGTCATGCCTTTTGGACTTTCTAACGCCCCTGCTGCATTTTAGCGCTTCATGAACGATATTTTTGGCGACCTATTAGACAACTGCACCATAGTCTATTTGGATGACATCCTCATCTATTCCCGTGATGAATCCTCGCATATCAAACACGTTCGCAAAGTTCTACGATGATTATGCAAACACAACTTGTACGCTCAAGAAGACAAATGTTCCTTCCACCAAATGTCTGTCGAATACCTCGGATATGTCCTGTCACCCGAGGGGCTTACGATGGCAGAAGACAAAGTCAAATGCATCACTCAATGGCCCGAGCCGCGTAAAGTCAAAGACATCCAATCATTCCTTGGATTTGTGAACTTCTATCGGAGATTCATTTTCAACTATTCCTCTTTTACGACTCCTCTTACTCGACTCACTCACAAAGGTCTGGCTTGGAACTGGAGTGAGGAGTGTAGAGATGCATTTAATAAGCTGAAATTGGCATTCATGTCTGCCCCCATTTTAACTCATTGGACTCCTGATTTGCCCTTGATTGTGGAGACAGATGCATCAGATTACGCTTTAGCAGCTATACTCTCCCAACACTCCCCAGATGGCAAGCTTCACCCTGTCGCATTTCATTCCCGAACTTTCACCTCTCCAGAACTCAATTACAATGTTCACGACAAAGAACTGCTTGCAATTTTCGAAGATTTTCAAAAGTGGTGTCATTACTTAGAAGGTTCCGGCGACCCTGTCAACGTCATCACCGATCATAAGAACTTGGAGTACTTTTGTACAACCAAGTTGTTGACTAGATGTCAAGCTAGGTGGTCGGAATACCTCTCTCAGTTTAATCTTGTCATCTGTTTCAGACCAGGTCATTTGGGCACTAAGCCTGATTTGCTCACTAGACGATGGGACATCTACCTTAAGGAGGGGATGAGTGACTACACCACCATTAATCCCCAGAACCTTCGACCCATCTTCTCTCAACATCAGTTGACCACATCCCTTTGAGCCACGAGCCTCTTCAAACCAGTACTGAGGGCCTTGACTCTTATGGACATCGAGCATATCCTGAACGACATCAGACATCATCTTCCTTCCAACTCCTTAGCCCAGAAACACCTCGTGAATAACGACGACCCGAAGTGGCAGACTAATTCCAATGGTCTGTTGCTATTCGATGATCGCATCTACATTCCCAAGGCCCAAGACTTACGCTTACACATGTTACAACATAAGCATGATCACATTCTTTCTGGACACTTTGGGATTAACAAAACCATAGACCTTGTCAGACGCGACTACAATTGGCCTGGCATGCGCTCATTTGTTAAAGACTACTGCAAGTCCTGCACGACATGTATGTGGAATAAATCACAATGTCACAAGCCATATGGATTACTCAAACAGCTTCCAGTGCCAGACAAACCCTGGAACTCGATATCCATGGACTTCACTGAGCAGCTTCCCATGTCCTCGGGATTCATGGCCATCCTAGTCATAGTCGACTGCTTCACCAAACAGTCTATCTTCATTCCCACTTTCATCACCATCACTTCCTCTCAGCTTGCAGAACTTTTCGTATTTCACGTATTCTCCAAACACGGCATTCCTTCTCACGTCACTTCAGATAGAGGCTCGGAATTTGTGTCCCACTTCTGGCGTTCTCTCGGGAAGGCCCTTGACATGAAGTTGCATTTCACCTCAGGCTATCACCCAGAAGGCGATGGCCAGACCGAGCGTAATAATCAGACATTAGAACAGTACCTCCATGTCTACTGCAACTATCAACAAGACAACTGGGCCCCACTATTACCCCTTGCAGAGTTTGCCTATAACAATGCTCCCAGTGCCACCACTGGAATCTCGCCTTTCTTTGCCAACAAAGGCTATCATCCCAATCTCGCCATTCATCCTGAACACAACCTCACTTCATCACGAGCGCAAGACTTCATAGTTGACCTGGATGAGTTGCATCAGCAACTTCAAACCAACATCTTCAATGCTCAACAAATGTACCAATCCTCAGCTGACGCCAAACGACTTCCATCTCCAGATTTTGCCATTGGCAGTCTCGCGTTTATCAAAGCCAAATTTCTCAGGACCACCCGTCCTGCGAAAAAGCTAGCTGAGAAATTTTTGGGCCCATTTGAAATCATTGCACGTCCCGGTACTCACTCTGTTACTCTGAAACTCCCAGGCTACATGAACGCAGTACATCCTGTATTCCACATTTCAATGCTTGAGCCAGCCACTCCTAATCCCATTCCTAATCCCATTCAACCACCTCCGCCCCCAGTGTAAGGGCAACGTAAGCAGGTGTTCTACCCTAGGGCGGCGCACTGGCGAAGGGGGATCTAAAGTTTTAGCATGGTATCTAATACATGGGGGCTAGCCTACCTGGCGAAGGGGGATCCAAAGAGAAAACTCTAGGGAACCCTTCGCCCACTGACTACTGTATATAAGCACCATCGCTATAGTGCTCCACGCTCTACTGGGCATCACCCTCCGTACCGACCAGGAAGTTCCGCCAGGGCCTCGACCCTGAGAACGAATGATGAAAGGGGAGCCAAGAGTTACATTCGACCCTTCTGAAGGGTACTCGCCAACAGGGATGATGGTTCGGTGCGCGGTACGCTCGGTACTGCTGTGAGTGGGTCGAATGGACTTCGGTCGGCGGGTGTAGAGTACGGGTGGGTTGGCGCTGGTCAGGGTTCATGATCGGGGGTTCCCCTGATATCACCCCCCTTCTAGAATGCGGCGTCCCTGACACATTGATCCCCACGGGCAGGACTGGGGTGCGGGATCTAAAGGCGGACACATCCAAGGCGCGGATTTGGTGTGGGGCACCCAGGTGTAGACGGTAGAAGTCGGCAACAAGGTCAGGGGCCCAGACATTGCTTTCGTTCTCCCATGAGTTCTCCTCATAGCCATAACCTTTCCATTTGATAAGGAATTGTAGTCGATTCGCTCTCATTCGGCTGTCGAGTACTTGTTCGACTTTGAAGTGTTCCTCTTTGTCGATGAGAATTGGCTGCGGTGGAAGGGGCTGTCGCCTACCTGGGATGGGGTCTGCTGGGGCCGGGGTGAGTTTAATGACAGGGAAGACCAGGTGAAGACGGCTCAAGGTCTTCGGGAGACGAAGTTGGTATGCGTGAGACCCCACTCGTTCCTCCACAAGATAGGGGCCAAGTTGCCTGTGCGCTAGTTTCTTGGACGGCCGATTGGTGCGAATGTCACTAGCGTTGAGGTACACCTTGTCGCCTGGGACGAATGTTGGTGTCGGCTGGCACCTACGGTTGTAATAAGTCGCCATGTCGTCCTTTGCCTTTACCAGGGCTGCCTTCACTTCCAAAAGTGCCCCCTCCATCCGTTCCTTGAATTTGTTTACAGACTCGAGGCACGATGGGGGTTGGTGTGGTTCAAATCCCATCCGCGGGTGTCTACTAGGGAATGGCACGGGTCACCCACGGGTCAAATGTGGGTGACCCGCACCTGACCCATGGGAAACCCGAACCCGTCAACCCATGGGTTTTTTCCCACGGGTCGACGGGTGTCGGGTGCGCGGCGCACCCGCACGCCTGCGGTGCGTTCGTGTCGTACGTCGCGTTCGCGCTGACACAAACGCGCTGTACGCGCACGCGCCAACACGAATGCGCAGTACACAAACGTGCCGACATGAACGCGCCGACATGAATGAGCCGACACGAACGCGCCGACACGAACACGCTGTACGCGTACGCGCCGACTCGAACGCGCCGACATGGACGCGTTGTATGCGCACACGCAAATGTGCTGTACGCGCACGCGCCGACACGAACGCGTCGTACGCGTGCACGTACGGCTCATTGGTGTCGGCGCATGCGTGTCATACGGTGCGGCGCGTGTGTGTCGTATGCGCGTGCGGCACGTGCGTGTCGTATGCGTGTGTGGCGCGCGTGTGTCGTATGCACGTGCGTGTTGTACGCGCACACGTACGACTGGAGCGAGTGGCCGGCTGGGTGTTGTACGCGTGCACATGCACGCGTACATGGTTGACGCGCCGGGTTGGGCCGGGTCACGGGTGCTCTGGGCTTGACCCGCACCCGCACCCAAGGGCACCCGACCCGGTGACCCGTGCGGGTTGGCCAAACCCGTGCTATTCCCTAGTGTCTACCCATGTCCAGCAAGAAGGGGGATTCACGGGTCGAGGCGTGAACGTGGTTATTGTACTGGAATTTGGCTAGGGGTAGGAGGTCATCCCAGTCATCTTGCCTCTCGTTGACGAAGAGGCGCAAGTACTGTTCCAGTTCTTGGTTCACTCGTTCAGTCTGACCATCCGTCTGCGGGTGGTAGGCCGTAGAGGCCGCCAAGCAAATGCCTAGCAAGCGGTAGAGCTCCCACGTGAACTCGTGGATGAACTGCACTCCTTGGTTGGACACCACCACCCTCGGCAACCCGTGCAGCTTCCATGGTGTAGGAAGAGTTGTGCTGCTCCGGCCGCCGTTACTGTCGTGTGGGTTGGTATGAAGTGTGCCCATTTCAATACCGAGTCTACCACGTTCATCACGGCGTCGTACCCGTGCACGTCGGGGAGCTCCACTATGAAGTCTACACTTATGGTATCCCACCGTGTCTTGGGGATTGGGAGCGGGTGGAGTTCCCCGACCGGTCATTGCCTCTGGACCTTCATTCGTAGGCACAGGTCACACGTCTTGGTGTACTCACCGATGTATCGAGACATGTGAGGCCACCAGTAGTTTTGGGAGACAAGTTCGAGGGTCTTCCAGCGACCGGGATGCCCGGCAACCCTTGAGTTGTGGTGATGGGCTACTATCTGTCGCCGGAGACCTCCCACATCTGGAACGTACACCTTCCCTCGAAAGGTCAACAACCCATCGGCCTCCGCCCATTTGGCCGAAACCAACGACCTCCCTCCTGCTTCCTGCAGTTTCCTCACTGCCTCCGCCACTTCGTCCTCTAGCAACCCTCCGGTCAGCACCCTCTTCAGTTCTCGGGCGATCCCTCGCTCTTCCCCCTCTAGTGCCACTCCTTCTAGGGCCCGTATCGCGAACAGCTCCGGTCGGAGCAAGACTAGGTCTCTGTTGTCGCCCACGCCCGATCCATGGTCTGACCGACGCAAAAGCACGTTGGACTTCCCCATCGCTACTCCCGGTCTGTGCCGCAGGTCGAAGTTGAAACGTGAGAGGTAGAGGGACCAGCGGGCTTGTCGCCGGTTCAACCTCTTCGAGGATCGGAAGTATTCTAGGTTCTTGTGGTCGGTCCAGATCTCGATGCGGTGTTCAGCGCCTTCCAGGAAGTGTCTCCACTCCTCCAATGCCCGGATGATAGTGTTTTGGAACCGTTGATGATTTAACCCGAGAAGCATGACAAAACTTTGGTGTGATAAAAGCCTGGTCAAGTTCTCTGACAAGACGATAGCAAGTGAATGCCAGTCCGGGTTGTTGTCCAAAAAGAATTGTTTAGAGGGGGCCTTGGCAGGTGCCTTGTCAATTATGTGTAGGAATAATAGTTTATGAGCATAAACTATTAGTTCTACCCTTGCCTAGGATTATTTCCACTTGATGTTCTGTATAATCTGAGTTTAGTTCTTTTACTATGTTTTTGCATCCCTTTTCTGTTATAGCCAAGAACCTTCCACTTCGGTAGAAGGGTGAGCTTCACTCTTCGGAATGAACCTCGGTTTTGCCAATTGGTCTTCAGACCTCTTGACGGAAAGGGTGGCAACTGGTCTTTGGACCAATGTACCTAAGTTGGTCTTCGGACCGACTTATATGAGAGTGCTTGCTGCACTAGATAATCCGGTGGATTAAAGATAAGAGTAAGATTGATTGCTTTTACGCTACAGAACTAGTCTCTATATATACTAATTCTAAGCTGATTATGTAACTCCCTGATAAGGCAAGACTTTCCTGAAATTAGTAGAAGGGTGTGGAAAGGAATAGAAAGTCCTGGAAGCCTGTAGAAGTTGCGAGTCACCCTATGAGTCACTAAATGAGTCACTAACGAGTCATATTCCCACGGCTGGTAGTCTCGTGACTGGTCAAGTCATGAAATATTAATAGTAAGTGAGCCGTGCTTCTGGGCTGACCTTGTATGTAATAGTTATTACATAAACCCAGGAATTTGTTGTACAATCTAGTCTTAATTGTTTGGCGCCTGGCTGTGGGTCCTTGTGGGTCCAAATGGAAAATAAGCGAAAAATATAAGTGTTTTTTGGAGGTTTTCCTTGGGCTTGAAGAGCTTTGATGATTTAAGAGTTAATTACTTGTAGGTAATTCACTCTTAAATGGCCAGCCAAAGTATTATAATATTTTTTTGGTAGTCCAGATGAGACTGATTTAAGTTGGATTATTCCTTGGAGGAGAGGTTTGGATCTTGTAGGCTGATCCGGTTCGGAAGTCTTGTAGAAAATAAGAGAGAACTCCCCGTTCCCTAACAGATAGCGAGCATCTCCTTATCGTGGATCTCGTAGTTCCTCTCCACTGGGGAGAGGCTCTTCGAGTAAAAGGCGATCAGGTGCCACTTGCCATCCTCGTGCGACTACTGCGAAAGGACCGCCCCTGTGGCTACGTCAGAGCTGTCTGCTTCTACTCGGTAAGGGCAGGTATCGTCGGCGAACCCGAGGATGGGCGCCGTCGTGAACTTCGTCTTGAGCCCTTTGAAGGCCGCCTGTTCCTCGTCTCCCCACTTCCACTTGGCGTCCTTCTTCACAAGTTCGAACAACGGCCTGGTGTGGTGCGAGAATCTCTCGATGAACCTCTGATAGAAATTGGCAAAGCCCAGGAAGGCCTGTACCTCTTTCCGGTTCGAAGGAGTCGGCCAACCCGTGACTCCTTCCACCTTGATGGGGTCCATTTCCACCTTGCCATGAGATATAATGAGGCCCAAGTACTCGATCCTGGTCCGTTCAAACTCACACTTCTCCGGCCGAAGGTAGAGTTTGTGGGCCCTTAGTCGTTCAAGAACCTCCCGAACGACTCGTCGATGCTCTTCGAGAGTCTCGGTGAAGATGAGGATGTCATCCAGGTACACACACACGTGTCCCTCCATTACGAGGTCCTAGAAGATGTCGTTCATCATGGTCTGGAATGTCGCGGGGCTATTAGTGAGGCCGAAGAACATGACAAGGGGCTCGAACAGTCCCCAGTTCATGCAGAACGCCGCCTTCCACTCGTCTCCCTCCTTAATCCGTACATTATTAAACCCCCATCGCACATCCAACTTGGTAAAGTACTTGGCTCCTCGAAGTTGCGCAATGAGCTCTGAGATGATGGGAAGGGGGTACCGGTTCTTCACCGTCATCACATTGAGTACCCGATAATCCTGGACCAGTCGGAGGGAGCCATCTTTTTTCTTGATGAAGAACACGGGGCTTCCCATGGGGGATTTCGAGGGGTGGATGCATCCTGTGCGCAGGTTCTCCTGTAAGAACTTGTCCAGTTCTCGCTGTTTGCTCGGAGAGAGAGGGTACACTTTGCAGGCCGAGAGTTTCGCTCCAGGCTCCAATTCGATCATGTGGTCCCACGTCCTCTGCTCGGGGAGAGAATCGAAGGACTCCTTCTCGAAGAGGTCATTAAAGTCTTGGAGATAGGGTGGGATCATCCCTTTCTCCTTGGGAGGGGTACTCCGGAGTGCCCATTCAGCCAATTGTTGCGCAGTTGTGGTGGCCACGATGGTAGCGATCGGAACGTCCGGGGGGGCCACGGTCGCGAAAAGGCGATCACCCGGTTCAAGGAAGGGCACACCGTCATCGATACCTTCACAGTCTTCAGACTCATCGGTCGTCATGCCTGGCAAGGGGCCGGTCCGAAGAGTCCAAACTGCCATTTCCTCCCGACGTTCCTTCTCTAGCTTGACCTGGCAGGTGTGGCATTGGGCCAAGCATCGGCTTAGCGTGACCTCTTGCGTACGCCAGTTGACTTTGGGGTTATGATTGCGAAGCCAGGGATAGCCAAGGATCATGTTGTGCTTCCCCAGATTGGTCACAGCAAACACGGCCCGTTCCGAGTGGTCTCGGTAGCGTAAGATCACATCGACAATGTGTCAGATTGCTCCTCCCTCGTTTGGGGTACCATCGATGTTGTACACTGGTGCGGGTCGAGTCAACAGGCGCAAGTTCAATCTTTCGGCGATCGCAAACTTCTGGTCTATGAACAGTCCCATAGCTCCGCTGTCTAGTAGGGCAGTTACTCCCTTAACCTCTGCGGTGTCGGTAGTCTGTATCTCTACCTTGAGGTTCAGGGAATTCGGCGAGGGGGTGGAAGCCACTACGTAATGTTTAGGGAATGGCACGGGTCACCCATGGGTCAAATGTGGGTGACCCGCACCCGACCCATGGGAAACCCGAACCCGTCAACCCATGGGTTTTTTCCCACGGGTCGACGGGTGTCGGGTGCGTGACGCACCTGCACGCCTGCGGCGCGTTCGTGTCGTACGTCGCCTTCGCGCCGACACGAATGCGCTGTACGCGCACGTGCCAACACGAACGCGCCGACATGAACGCGCCGATATGAACGAGCCGACACGAACGCGCCGACTCGAACACGCTGTACGTGTACGCGCCGACTCGAACGCGCCGACATGGACGTGTTGTATGTGCACGCGGGAACGCGCTGTACGTGCACGCGTCGACACGAACGCATCGTACGCGTGCACGTACGGCTCGTTGGTGTCGGCGCATGCGTGTCATACGGTGCGGCGCGTGTGTGTTGTATGCGCATGCGGCGCGTGCGTGTCGTATGCGTGTGCGGCGCGCGTGTGTCGCATGCACGTGCGTGTCGTACGCGCACACGTACGACTGGAGTGAGTGGCCGGTTGGGTGTTGTACGCGTGCGCATGCACGCGTACATGGTTGACGTGCCGGGTTGGGCCGGGTCACGGGTGCTCTGGGCTTGACCCGCACCCACACCCAAGGGCACCCGACCCGGTGACCCGTGCGGGTTGGCCAAACCCGTGCTATTCCCTAGTAATGTTTCGGGAGACTGCGTTCCCAACGTTTCAACCTAGGAAGGGGGGATGGTGGTTTCGGTGGAGTCGGTTTAGGAGTGTCTGTATCGCTTACGGCTGAGGCATCATCGTCTGAATCCAGAGTTGTATTCTCCATACCAGAGTCTATAGACAGAGCAGCAAAGCGATTAAACAAGGGCAGTGAGGGCACATCCTTCACTCGCTGCCTTGGGCAAAATCCCCCGAATCCACATCTTCAACCTCCCCAGCCTCATTGGTATCTTGAAGGTCCGCAGAGACCATCCAGTACTCTAGCATCTCTTCACGCTCTTCCGCCATCATGAAACGCACATCATATGCCTGAGGGCATTCTCAGGCGAAGTGGCCGGCCTTGCCACATCGTCAGCACGTGAGTGGCAGAGGATCCCGCCGCCTGGTTGCATCAATGTCCATCGGCGCGGGCCCAAGAGGTGGCATTGGGGGAATGAGGGCCGACAATGTTCTAGGGGGAGCGGGCGCTGCTTGCTTGGTTGCGGGTTCAACGGGCTTTCAGCTAGGCTGTGGCGCTGAGGTGTGTAGTGATGGGAATCGGGGCCCCTGAAAGGCCTCGTTCGCAGCGCGTGTGAGGGCCACCGCTCGCGCTGCGGTGTACCACACCGAGATGTCATCATCCTTTGGTCTCCTGTCTAGCATCAGCGCGATGCGACTTTGGATAGTGGGGTCAAGGCCTCATCGAAACTTCATGATGATGGACCGTCCATCCGTGTATTTGGCCTTTCCGACTAAGTCTTCGAATTGGTCGATATACTCATCGACCGAACGCTTGCCTTGGTGGTACTGGCGCGACTCTAATTGGTTTGCCGCCTCAGTGGCCTAGTGCAAGGGGTAGAAGTGTTCCCGAAAGGCTTCCGCGAAGGCCTTCCAGTTGGCGTAGAGTGGCCTGCCTGTCTTTGCTTCATGTGTGAACACTCGGCTAGAGAAGGTCGCTGCTCTTCCTGTCTTCATAAAGGACAGTGCCCAGAGGATCTGAGACTGCTCATCAGGAAAATCAGCAGCACAGATGCTGAGGTACAAGGTGCAAGACTGCATGAATGCACGCCCATGCGAACGGTCACCATCGAACTCGGAGGGCTTGGTGGGTTCTACCATTCATTTCGCGGGCTGCCGAATGCGGGTCTGGAGGCCTGCCACTAGACTCGTCGTGGTCGCCTGTAGCGCGTTCAGCCTCGTCTCTAGGTCCTGCTTCTCTCTTCTTTCTCTTAGTAACTCCTGTTCTATACTGGCCAGTCGGTCCAATAACTCCTGGGCCGATGGCAAGTCCATGGGGAGTAAGGTTTTTTGTAAGTGAATGAGGAGGGGCTGCTACTGTCGCTACTTCCGAAGAAATTCAATTCGGAGTCGTACGAAGGAGCAGCCGGTTCTCAAAGGAGAGAGTTTTCTACTGTAAGGGCAACCTAAGCAGGCGTTCTACCCTAGGGTGGTGCACTGGTGAAGGGGGATCCAAAGTTTTAGCTGTTGGGTGCAAACATGCATCTCACCCCTGAGAGGACAATCTCAATATATTGTATTATCGTATCGATTTTGGTACCATTCAGTGCGCTTTTCGATTCTTTATTTTTCTCAATTTTATTTGTATTATTATCCTCATTATTGAGGAAGTTATTTGTGTTCTACTATGTACGCTACTTACGGGCGCTTGTCCACGCACGACACGACTAGCGTGGCCAGCTCCCTGGGTTTGGAACCGGCAGCCTGGCTCAAACCTTCGATAGGGTCAAGGGCTGGCTGCAAGGTATATGCGGGTGAGACACGACCCGCGCAAAGCCTCCCTCCTCAGTTATTGACTATACTGAGGAGGTGAGTTGTGTAAAATATTGTACAAGCCTTTAAGGCTAATTCTCTTTATTTCTTTTGTAAGATAAATAAATTAGGTATATTTTCGAATATACATCTCAGTTATTGACTATACTGAGGAGATAAATAAATTAGCTGCTCAAAGAATTCTTCTATCCTACTGTATTTGCTCATAATCCCATCATTAGCATGGTATCTAATACATGGGGGCTAGCCTACCTGGCGAAGGGGGATCCAAAGAGAAAACTCTAGGGAACCCTTCGCCCACTGACTACTGTATATAAGCACCATCGCTATGGCGCTCCGCACTCTACCAGGCATTACCCTCCATACCAACTGGGAAGTTCCGCCAGGGCCTCGACCCTGAGAACAAATGACGAAAGGGGAGCCAAGAGTTACAGTCGACCCTTCTGAAGGGTACTCGCCAACAGGGATGATGGTTCGGTGCACGGTACGCTCGGTACTGCCGTGAGTGGGTTGAACGGACTTTGGTCGGCGGGTGTAGAGTACGGGTGGGTCGGCGCTGGTCAGGGTTCATGATTGGGGGTTCCCCTGACACCCAGTCATAATCGATGGCAAACCCAAATTCGAGATATCTGAGATCCTGGACTCGAAAATCAATAATCGACGAACGGCATGTAGGCTGTTGTACTTAGTGTGGTGGGCAGGATATGAAGGCACAGATGAAGAAACTTCATAGCTCCTTGCAACAGAACTCAACCATGCTTCAGAACTCATTCAAGACTTTCACAAGTTGTATCCAGACAAACCTGGACCATTACCCATTCCATAAGCACCTCGTAATTTCTCTTCCGTTCACTTTCGCTCATTCCATTCATTATCACTCTCGCATTTCAGTTCCGTTCACTCCATCTTCAAGTTCAAAATCCTCAATTCCAATTCACTCATTTCAACTCGCAATTCAGCTTCTTCTTTCTGTTTTCAAGTTCAATCCTCAGTTTCCATTTCATCACTCCTTATTCCAATTCAACTCTATTCCGAACTTCAAATTCACATTCAATTTACCATTAAATCCTATTCTACAAGCCCAACTCTACTTCCCCTTCTCCATCCAAGTCATCAAATATATTTCTCACATTTCCATCCCCAGTCACCCAACCTTCCCAAGTTCCACACGCCCTTGGCGGCTCTGACAACTCCTTGCTCTGCGACCTCTGATTCTGTAACATCAACCGCAACTCCCTCACCTCACCTCGCAGTTGATTAACCTCACCTCGCAATTCCTCATGGGTCATCCAGCTCTCCAACACCTGGAACTTGTGTTCCAAAAGCTCCTTGCGATGCACTTCGACCGACCGCTGCAGTTCCAAAAGGGCAGTGGTCAACGCAATGACCAGTGAGGGGGCAGGAGGTGCAGCAGAGATGACTCTGGGAGGTAGCATAACCTCAGGAGCTGGTGGTGGAGGAGGTGGAGGGGTTGGCACAGGTGGTGGAGGTGGAGAAGTTGGTGCAGGAGGAGGTGGTGGGGTTCTCCTGAGGAGGGTGAGGCGGTAGAGGGGGCAGTGGGGAATGAGGGTTAGGGAGGAAGAGGGGAGTACATGCTCTGGGTTCCAACCTCGGCCTTTTCGAGGGACCCGCACCTTCATGACCATGTTCACCTTCTGGTGTACCTTCCCTTGTTTGCTTTTCTGACCTCGGACTTCCCTCATCCTTGGGATTCTGCTCCCTAACCTTTCCCTTGCCCTTTCTCTTACTCATACCATGACCTCTCTCATTTACACTACAACCAACACCTCTCTCACTACACCACACACATGCACCCAGATCCAGATCCAAGTCCCACTTCCTTAAGCACGTGTTGCCTCGCTTTTTGTAGTGATTGCAAGGTTTCCTGACGATGAAACCACGAGACCAGGGTGTACGGTCATCTTGTTCACCCAACCTCGCCTTTCGATAGAACACGCTGTTCACGTCGCCCTCGTCATTCCTCATCTGAAGACGAGCATACTGCAAAAGCAAAAAAAATCAATAAACACTTTAATTCTGAGGCAACTTTTACTCACCTTTGTACTTTTTGAATGTGCCCCTTCGATCCAGGGCTCTCGCACATCGATATGATCTTGTTCGAGTAGCGCCTGGTTGCACAAGATGGTAGACGACAACAGGGATGGGATAACGGCGGGGAGGTTGTTTTCACCTCGGAGATAGGTGGTGACTGGCGAAGGGTTGAGACCCATTAGCTTCTGCACGTAGGCAGGGTTGATGTAGTAACCTTCCATTAGTGATGTCGACGATGGTTACCCCCCAAACTCCCTCATGGCCACTCTTATATGCTTTCGCATTTCCGGACTCCAACGGGGCCACCGTTCTAGAACTTCATCTCCGCGGCCTCGTGGGACTCAGCCATAGGGGGGGATACTGTCAGGAACCATACACCAGCATGCCCGACTATTCAATTCAGCCCACTCAGCCTAACTCCGCTCTCGCTCGCTATTCAACATAACACCCTCAGCCCACAGACTATATGCACCTCATGTATCCGTCTTGGCGTCACATGCTCCTGTCAATTTGCTCCACTCATTTACATCACATTCCATATGCTCGCTATTCCATTCCATCTTCATTTACGTTTAATATCCTTTCATTTACGTTTCACTCTATTTTCATCTATTCGCGATTCCGTTCAGTCTTTCATATCCGATTCACTATTACGTTCCTTAGGGTAACTCCGTTGGGAATTGGAGTGACATGTCACTCCACAATGTCACAGAGGAGATCATTATTTGGGGTGTAGTATTCTGTTCTCGCTTTTCACGATCCTCGGTTTTCTCATTCTATTATAGGAATCTCTTCGACTCCTAATAGATTAGAAAGTAGTATAAAGATCTTGTACTCAGTAGTTCAGTCTTCAGTCAGAAAATCAACCTTGATTTCGACTAAGGTTCCTCTGTTCATTTCTGTCTGTCTCGCCTTTATGAAATTGGGGACCGTGCAGTTTAGTGGGTGCAACGCAATACGTTGAAGCCAAGCCCCATCCAGAACCTCGCTATTGCCTCGTCTTTGGGAGATTAAATATATTACAATTACGTCCTTTTTCTACATCGTAACAAGGGCGCAACACATAAGTTAAAGCCAAGTCCCTGCGACCCCGAACCACTCGAATGACTAGTCAAACTACCTAATACCAAGAACAGTCCTAGGCCCTCGGTACTTCCCATCTTTCTGCCCTTTTCTGTTTCCATCTGTGAACCCGCGACCTCTAGCCCCTCTGCCTCTGGAGTACAAACCCCCCCTTGGAAACCACTCAGAACCTCCAGAAACCCTTCCAGAAGTATCTAGCTAAGCGCCTGACATGCGGATTTAACAGTATATTCTTA
The DNA here is from genome assembly GCA_003314275.1 of Chroogomphus rutilus. Lineage (NCBI taxonomy): Eukaryota > Fungi > Basidiomycota > Agaricomycetes > Boletales > Gomphidiaceae > Chroogomphus > Chroogomphus rutilus. The sequence continues at coordinate 18,305 of QLPI01009643.1, forward strand.
CTCATACTCCTGATTGTCATGAGAGACAAGACTTGGGCCCAAATCCTACGAAGCCTCACCAGACCTTTCCTCTGTCACACGCCCGTTTCTTGGAACCCACCACCCATTGGTTCCAAACCTCCCACACCTCAGAACCCCCCAGAATATCCAAGCAATACAACAAACCTGGTCAGAGCAATCACATTGCTGACAAACAACCTCTCCACCTCTAGGAAAGCGACTCCTCCCACACAAATCCAGAACCCAGATCCCTTCGATGGATCTGATCCAAGGAAACTACAAGCCTTTCTAATACAATGAAACCTGATCTTCCAAGATTGCCCTGATGCCTTTAAGTCCGATAGCTCTAAGGTAACCTACGCATTGTCATACCTGACCGGAATTACCTTGGACTGGTTCAAGCCAGCTCTCACCAACCACAATGAACCTTCCTGGCTCCACGACGATAACAAATTTGTCTCCAAGCTGAAAACCAATTTTGGCCTCCACGATCCAGGAGGAGAGGCCAAAATTGACCTCAAGAAGCTCTGCATGCACGACGACCAGTGCATCACAAACTACATGGTCGAATTCAACCGTCTTGCCACCCACACCCACTGGGACAACTCTGCTCTCTGCCGCCAGTTTTACAGGGGACTTCTCAGGAGAATCACAGACGAAATATCCAGAGTAGGGAAACCACCTTCTCTATCACAACTTTGCCTCCTATCGCAGTCCATCGATGCCCGACACTGGGAATGGAAATCAGAGAACACCAGGGAAACAACTCAGACATCGGACAGCCAACACTCACCCAAGCTCGGTAAAGACAGGAAACTCACCTCACAAGAACGACAGCATCACCTCAAACAGGACCTTTGCCTTTTTTGTGACAAGGTGGGTCACATAGCAAAGGAATGCCCCAAACCCTCTTCCACAGCCGCCATGGAATGCACTGCTACAACTGCGAGGAAAGTCAAGAAGACCCCAGCACTGACCATGGGAGACATTAAGGCCATCAACGCCCCAACGGAGCTTAGGCTCAATGCATCCGCCCTCTCAAGCTCCAATTCGCTAACTATTCAACTGACCTCCGACTCTCTGCCAGGCCACAGCCTGAACACCCTCGTTGACTCAGGGTCAACACACTGCTTTCTTGATTCCGAACTGGTATTGAGACACAACCTCCAGCACCATGACATAACACCAATTCCACTAAGACTCTTTGACAGCTCCTCCAATTCCTCGATATGCAAAACTGTAGACTCCTGATCCGGTTCCCCCAAGGGGAACAACACTCCGTAACCTTCTTTGTAACTCCACTAGACTCAAGTTGCTTGGTAGTACTAGGACACAACTGGCTCACCCGCTTCAATCTGTCGATTGACTGGGTATTGGGTAGTATATCCTTCAGAACTCTGCCACCATCTGACCCTGTGAAACCACCTAAGCCCATAGCCTCCACACAATGCTCATCCGACCCTCCAAAAAAAACGCTCGTCGCACCTAAAGTTGCATTAGTCAACGCGGCAGCATTCACCCGCATCTCAGAGATGGAAGGCACCCAGAACTTCCAGCTTCTCCTTTCCGACCTGGATAAGAACAAAGACGGTCCTATAGATCTAACCAATGTCCTGGATGAATACCATGAATTCAGGGATGTCTTCAGCAAAAAACAAGCCAACACCTTGGCCCCGCACCATCCCTATGACCTAACAATAGAGCTCGATGAGAGAACCTCTCCCCCTTTTGGCCCAATCTACTCCCTATCTGAAAGTGAGCTAAAATCACTGTGAGAATTTATAGATGAACATGTGTCCATGGGTTTCATTTGCCCATCCTGATTGCCAGGCAGAGCACCCGTCCTATTCGCCTAGAAAAAGGATGGTTCCCTCCAGCTATGTGTCAACTTCAGAGGACTCAACAAAATCACAAAGAAGGACTGGTACCCATTGCCCCACATTTCTAACTTACTTGACAGCCCTCGCAAAGCCAAGATCTTCACAAAAATAGATCTACGACATGCCTACCACCTCATCTGCATCCGAGAAGGCGATGAATGGAAAACCGCATTCTGCACCTGGTACAGGTCCTTTGAATGGTGCATCATGCCCTTTGGACTAAGCAACTCCCTGGCCACCTTCCAGCGCCTCATGAATAACATCTTTTCCGACCTACTCAATGTATCGGTACTGGTCTACCTGGATGACATCCTGATATATTCTGACAACCTTAAAGAACATAAGAAACATGTACACGAAGTCCTGAAGCAACTTCGAAAAAATCACCTCTATGCCCACGCAGACAAATGCCAGTTTCATGCTGACACTGTAGAATACTTAGGATACATCCTATCTCCAAACGGCCTCACCATGGCCAATGACAAAATTAAAGTAATTCAGGACTGGCCCGAACCATGCAAGGTCAAGGATGTCCAGTCCTTCCTCGGATTCACAAACTTCTACAGACACTTTATCTTCAACTATTCTGACATCATGATCCCGCTAACCCATTTGACATGGAAAGACACACCATGGAACTTCACCAAAAACTACAGGACATCTTTTGAAACCCTCAAAAAAGCCTTTACAATGGCTCCTGTGTTAAGCCAATGGGTTCCCGGTTCCCAACTTATTGTCGAGACAGATGCCTCTAACTATGCCCTTGCAGCCATCCTATCAACAATTTCTCCCACAGACAACAACATACATCTGATTGCCTTCCACTCTCGGACATTCACACCCCCAGAACTGAACTATGACATACATGATAAGGAGCTGCTTGTGATTTACAAAGCCTTCAAAACCTGGCAACACTACCTGGAAGGGTCCCCTGACCCCATAGACGTAGTCATGGATCACAAAAACCTGGAATACTTCTCAACAACCAAGCTCCTCATGTGCCGACAGGTCTGATGGTCAGAATACCTCTCGCAGTTCAAAATGACCATCTGCTTCCACCCCAGGTGCCTCGGAGCCAAACTGGATGCACTGACTAGATGATGGGACGTCTACCCAAAGGAGGGGGGAAACAGCTATGCCACAATCAACCCCCATAACCTCCGACCCATATTTACCACAGAGCAACTAGTGTCATCCCTGCAGGCCACATCACTGTACTTTTCTGTGCTCTGAGCAGTTATGACATTGGATATGGAAAGGCTTCATAACGACATCCATACAGCAACCCGGAGCGACATGGAAACAACAGGAAAGTTCGACAACCCTGACAGAAAATGGTCAGCCTCACCAGATGGCCTCCTCTTCCTTAACCAATGCATCTACATCCCTGATAGCGGAAACCTTTGCCTATGAGTCCTACAGAACAAACATGACCACCCCATATCTGGACACTTCAGACAAAATCGAATACTAGATCTCATTAGAAGGGAATACATCTGGCCCAGGCTCCAAAAAAACATCAAATCCTACATCAAATCCTGCACAACATGCATGTGTGCCAAATCACAAAGACATCGACCGTATGGCCTCTTGAAGCAGCTGCCAGTCCCCACATGACCATGGAACTCCATCTCGATGGACTTCATCAAAAAACTACCCCTGTTGGCTAGTTTTGACTCCATCCTTGTCATCGTGGACCATCTCACCAAACAGTCCATCTTCATCCCCACCTACAACACTATCATGGCTCCCATCCTAGCCAAGCTATTTGTACTCCACATATTCTCCAAACATGGGGTCCCATCACACATCACTGCAGACTGTGGAATGGAGTGATGAGATTATGAGCAATTTACAGTAGGTTTGAAGAATTTGTAGGCAGTCTATTTTA
>QLPI01009659.1:0-10973 GCA_003314275.1 Chroogomphus rutilus
AATGGTGTGTCGTAAATATATCACGTGGCGTTTCTTCGATTTTCTGATTGACCAATAGCTGTATTTGTATGGAGTGTTGGAGTGGAATGAAATGTGCTCAGTTGGGTTAAGTTTAAGTCAGGTATAGAGAGATGAATTGGACTTGCCATTTATTTGGTCCTCAGCCTTGTCAAAGTCCTTGAACAGCCAATAAAAAAGAACACCACCTACGAAGCTGGCTCTAGCACATCCAACTGCTGAAATTGTCATCACCAGGGCCCACTGTGAAAATGAAATTTTCAACAAAACCAAACGTACCATAATTGTAAAGCACAAATGGGTCAACGGATACAGGTGCAAGTGCCAAACCAATAGCATTACTGACTGCAGTCGTCAAAAAGTATAAGGCGAATACGACACTTTTCATACGCCCCATATGCGCCGTACACGTCGTACGCGTCGTACGTGTTGTACGCGCCGTACGCGTCGTACGCGTCATACGTGCCGTACGCGTCGTACGCGCCGTACGCGTCGTATGCGTTGTACGCGCCGTATGCGCAGGTTCGTGGGCCACGAGGGGTACCACTTATCCTGCGCGAGAGCAAAGTCGCGCATCGCAGCTGCGGGGAGGGATGTAGTAGCTTAGCAGATATTTATGGGCACCATGGTGCCAACTCACTCGCCGAGCCGTCGACCCATGGCTTTCCGCCTACATTATATGTATAGCCGTCGAACACGCTTGCGTTGCCTCCCGGGATCGAGAGTGAGGTGAGCGTGGGGACGATGTGGAGTGCAGAATTTTGGACGAAGGAATTGTCGGAGAGGGAGGTCGTCATTTCGAATTCACCATTGCTGGGTGGGAGAGGGTAGTAGGGAAAGAGATGGTGGTGTAAGTGAGGGGGGCCAGCGAGTGTCACACAAGTCAGAATTTGTAAACTGTATAACCATCAAAACATACCCAAATCCGCCGAGATCGACCTCCCGCATCCACGTCGCACCTGGGGCATCTATGCTAAACGTGTCAAAGTTGTCTGGGAAGTGTCATCAGCCTCAAAGGTTGAACATCATCCATGCATTGTCTGCAGCTCTGTCCTGAACCCGCGGGTAAGAACAATACCCGTTGTGGGTCACGGGTAACATCAATACCCGTTAAACCCGCGGGTACCCATACCCGTACCCGTGGGTACCCATACCCGTACCCGCAATAACCCGCTACCCGTTGCTAAGGGTACGGGTACGGGTAGGCACAAAATACCCAGGGGTTACCCGTGCCAATCACTATGGGCCCCGCCTGAACGCTCACCCGGCTTGAACGCTGGATACATAGCCTACTTGACACCTTGTTCAGTCCATGCTCACCTCCATCCCATGCTGTGTCCAACACCTTACAGGTCTTTCACTTCAGTCAAGAAGTTTGACAGGACCAAAGTGGGAGGACTGGCTCCACCAGCACACAGATGGCACACGGCAAGGAACACCGAGTTTTGATCGCTCGTCAACGGCGCAGGCACAGTACTTGCACTCACCGCATTCACCTCTGTTCCTTCATCACCCACTCCCCAAGCCCTCCTCTGGGCGACCCATTCGGAGACCGTGCAACTCTATGTTGCAAAATTCGCCCATCGGTTCGACACCACCGGGCTTTCATCAACAGGTTCGCCACCTCAAACGCGTATTTGACGGGTTTCCAAATGCATCAAATCGTTGCGACTGCCAGAGGCATTGGCTCCCATAGGCTACACCAGCCTGACAAACGCCGTCCTCGATGCCGCGCCAGCCTGCCTCCTGCTCTCTATTGCAGCACACCATCGCCCTCTGCGTGTGCCACTGCTGCACCGTACCCACACCCTGGTCTACTCTCGCCATCGTTCATGTCTACCGCATCCTCGACGCACAGCGCAGTCGCCACCTGCCCCTATGGCATCCGACGCCAATGGCAAACGTGTTGTCGCCGACATCGAGTAGTGGCGTGTCACGCCAAATGTCAGCACAACGAGGTGCACGCACACCTGGACTGTACCTGCATACACGTTGCCTGCGTACACGTTGCCTGCGTACATGTTGCCAGCGCACACCTGAGCACCCAACCTCACTCGCCATCCTCCACGGCAAAAACCACCAGCATGTCACTTGCACTCCGCGTCGCTTGTCCATATCAAACCGCCATCCTTGACAACGCGCCGCACACCACACGAAAAAGGGCAAGGGCCGAGATTCCCTTGCGTTCGCACCCACCTTCGCGCAGGTCCTTGTCAACGGCTTGCCCATCTCCAAGGATGAACTACTCAAGGGCAACACATCGCGCAAATTCCGCGTTCCTGGCCACCTCAAGTGACAGCGCGTACATTGCTTGTGACAACGCGTGCATGGCATCTTTCAGTGCGACCTCGGCGGGCACCCCCATTGCTATCTTTGAGCCACTATTATCACTGCACACGTGAGACTGAATGTCTTCATCTTGACTCTCACTGGGCTGCCTCAGCTGCATCCCAATGGTGTCTTGTCAATTCTCATTGGCTTTTTCATTGATACCTTGCCGGTTTTCCTCGCTCAGACATCTGCCGAGATCTTGCCCGCTCACTGGCTTGTTGTTGCTCACCACGCTTGCAGTCCTCATGCTGCTCATTCTCATCAACGCCACTAGTTTCACGTTCAACGCCCTATGTCTGCAAGACATCGAAGCCACATTCTATCAGGTCATTAGAGGCCTCGTCTTGCTGCTCACCATCACTGTCATGGCATTGCATGGTCACACTCGGCCGACAATCAGCATACACGTGCACACACAAGACGCAACCCCAGACACGCACAAATTTACCCAATTGCAGCCACGCTCAACCGCAGCCATGCTCAACCGCAGCCAGGCTCAACCACAGTTGTACATGCAACAACGGCCACCCGCCATCATCGGGAATACACCTAGATTGCCAAATACAACCGGTGACAGACCACTCGTCAACTTGCCATGACGCGCAAGGGCGACTACGTGGAGCTCACCACAAGCCGCAAGGCTGGCCATATGCCAGCTTGCCGCCATGTGACACCTAATACTGACTCGCCATGTCAAACGTGAGGTCAGCTACACGGTTGCTCACAACCACCCGTGACACAGGCCGAAATCGATTTGCTCAGACACGCAAGATCGACAACACGGCGGCTCACAGCACGACGCTAGCCACACGCCAGCTCGCCTTCTACATGACACAGACTGCTCGTTAACTCGCCATGACGCGCGGGGGAGATTACGCAGGAGTTCACAGGTGCAAGGCTGCTCACATAGCAGCTTGCCATTATTAGTGACACAGGCCGAACATTGACTTGCTCAGACACGCAAGGTCAATCACACGGCAGCTCACAGTGCAATGCTGCTCACCTAGCAGCTTGCCGTCATTAGTGACACAGACCAGACACTGGCCCGCTATGACACGCGAGGCTGGTCACACCGCCGCTCACTAACACACACGACATCATCACACTGAATTGCCATATACACATGACACTGGTCACACACCAAACTCGCTACGACGCGCAATGTCAGTTGCATGTCCACATATAAAACTGTAGCTCAGACCCGCTGATTTCTCAATTGCGGGGGAGAATTATGAAACAGGGACTTTCTAAACACTTGAGCAATCTACAGTCATCTCACAGCTAAACACAGCGACTCCATATGCCTCACATGGCTTCATCTCTTGCATGCAGCGCATCCTTTTTGACTGCTTGCATTCTCACGTGTCCGCAGCGTGCTGTCGCCGCACCTGCACACAACACTTCACGCAATGTATCTCAGTCAATTCCACCCATGTTTCCCATGCATCCAGAATGCACAGCTGCTGCACCTTATTCGTAGCACACCGGTCAATGTGACCTCTGCTGTCACCCGCCTCATCTCACCGTTCGCGCTGGACATCGTTGCACCGTTCTCACCGGGCATCGTCTCATTGTTTTCGCCATGCATCGTTGCGTACACCACTCGCGCATCGCTCACTCGCCGCATATCATGCATTGTACACACCATCGCCGTGGGTCGTCCACGTCATCGCATCGTTTTCGCCGTACGTTCGCGTTGCCTCACCGCTTACCCGTCGCATGGACAATTGTCCCACCACTGCCGTGCACCATCGTGGCAAGGCTCGCCATTCAGGGAGAGCCGGACATCCAGCGCATGCGCGACCTGCTTAGTCAGGACATACAGCGTTACCGCTATACACCAGTCGTGCTGCACTTGCCTACCAAACGTCCATCCCATTCCCTCCAGAGCAGCCTCACTAGCCACGCTATCACACGGAGGAGGCCTACCACACCCGATGGAAACTGTACGTGATGTCAGCACCAGCAGCCACCTTACCAAATCACGTCGGCATATGGCACTTGCATGGTCCTACACGCCAGCCCATCACCATACGCAACGTCGGCCACATGCCGACTCGCCACCACACGCAATGTCAGCCACATGCTGACTCGCTACCACATGCCGACTTACCACAACAGGCAATATCCGTTACCACCGCTTGCCACCACATGCCAGCAACTGCCGCCACGTATACGACATCTCGAGCAATGTCACCGCTACCAGCGGCCCTACAGCCCGCACCTCCGGCTCACACAAGTCTACCGCATGCAGCCCTGGTCATTTCCGCCTCTCGAAAATGCATCTTCTTTGTCGAGGAGCACAGTCTCTACCTCCCTCACGAGCCGCATCCGTTGTACGCTGTCCCATCTACAGCTGTTCGCGCTCCATTCCATTTGCGCTCGATGCCGTTCGCGCTCGCAGCCGTCCACACTTCCGGCCTTTCATTCTTTCAGCCATTCGCGCTCGTACTCGACACAACATACAAGGACGTATAGGAGCGAAGCACCACCGGCAAACACACATGCCAACGACCATCATGGCGATAAGCCGTCCTTTTCACTCTTGCACATGGGACTCTGCACTAAAGCCCAGCTCATGTTCCATTCCACCTGCACCCGCTTGTGCTTGCACCTCCACTCAACTGCAGGACAACTATCATCCCCGTTCCCATGCACACACGTACACGGCATCATGATGACCTTTTTTGAACTCAGCCTCTATGGTTTTTCTGAATTCATTGATGGCTCAAGTACGGGGGAGTGTTGTAAAAGTGGTAAATACTTGACCCATTGTCATTGTATACTGCTTTGGCCTATTATGTAACAGCCCTTATTGTTCTATGTTTTCGGCCATCCATTGATTGCCGTATAGTATATAAGTAGTACACTTGTAGTATCTGCGCTTCTTCAGCTCTTATGCTGAACTCACATGTCGCAGGTATAGTAGTTAATACACTAGCTCTTATGCTGAACTCACATGTCGCAGAGTTGCCTTTACAATAGTCCGGACATCTGGATTGCAGACTCTGCAGCTACTGTGCATATTTCTCCCAATCGAGCAGACTTACCACTTACCAGAAGTATGAGACAAACCGAGCAATCAAGGCCTTCGGCAACAATCAGGTTGAAGGCATAGGCAAGGGAGATATAGAAGTTGAAGTTAGTTATGGAGGAAAAACAACCAAGATCAGATTAACTCACATCATGCACATTCCCAAAGCAGATGGAAAGATTCTTTTGCTCAAGGTCCTGGACCTAAAAGGTTTTGAAAGTCATATTTTAGGAGGTCATGTCAAAATCTTGAGGGGACAAGTCATTTATGCAGAGGGTCACTTGGTGGAGAATTATACGAAATCAACATGAAACTTGTACCTTCTCAAGAAAGCATAATGGCAGCAGTCAAAAGAGACTCAGCAAGTGCAGACCTGTCGACCTGGCACAGACGGCTTGGACACCTTGGAGAAAGCATACTGAAGAGCATGATCAACTCCAAAGTTATAAAAGGAATGGAAATAACAGAAGTACATTTGAAGGGTACCTGTGAAAATTATATCTTCGGCAAGATGGATGAAAAGACTTTCAAGCATAGAGAAGAAAGAGATACTTGAATTTTTGGCACCTTACACAGCAATTTAGTGGGACCAATGACACCAGAAACAAGGTGGACACATGCCAAATATTGCCTCATCATCAGCAATGACTGCTCAGGATTTGGTTTTGCCTTTCAACTAAAGCATAAAGACGAAACAACCAACACGATCATAAATCTGGATAGAGTGATAGAGAGCAAGTTTCAATCTAGAGTGCACATCTTGAAGATGGATCATGGAGGCAAATTCATCAATAGCAAGCTTCAGAAACATTGCCAAGATAGAGGTATCACAATAATCACCTCAGTTCCCTATAACCCAGAGTTGAATAGGCGAGCTGAAAGAAGAAACAGAGTGGTTATTGAAGGGGCACGAACAATGTTGAGGGATTCAAAGTTTGGAAAAGATATGTAGGGAGAAGCAATTTCGACTCATGTCTATGTAAGGAACAGGTGTCCCATCAGAATCCTCCCAGGCAATAGTATGCCTTATGAGAAGGTTTACAGATATGCACCTTCCATAGGCCATCTCAGGGTTTTTCGCTCAAAATGTTTTGTGAAAATATCTGATGAGGTTTGGTCAAAACTAGATAACAAAGCGAAAGAATGCAGACTCATTGGATATGATGGGGATTCAATTTACACTATCATTGACCGGGACAGGAAGAAAATATGAACAAGAAATGCCATTTTCATAGAAGGGAAGGTACACCACACTGAGGATGATGAAAACAAACCAACAGAAGTAGAATTCCCAGACAAAAATGAAAAGAAGATTGAAGAAGAACCAAAGGCGAGAGGAGATGAGGAGATGTACCACAGTAGAAGTATGGGGCTCTGAACCAACGAGAAGATCAGAATGGCTAAAAGAACAGGACAATAGCATCAATATTCTAACTACAAAAGCGGTCAACTTGAACAACTTACCTCCGATAATTATACCTAAAGGGTATTCGGGTGCCATAAATGTGCCAGATGGTAAATTATGGAAAGATGCAATGGACTATGAGTTGTCAAAGTTAGAAGAAATGAATACTTGGATGGAAACAGAAGAAAGGGACGTACCAAGAGGAGTTCAGGTATTACCAGGGATGTGGGTACACACAGTCAAGAATCTTGAATCAGAGGAGAAGAAATTCAGATCACAATGGGTCGTCTGAGGCGATAAACAAAAAACTCACATTTCTTTAAGCAATACATTTGCACCTGTATCCTGAATAACTTCTCTCAGCGTCCTGTTAACCCTTGCCACAATCAGAAACCTTCACATCTTCACATGGGACATAGACTTGGCATACCTGCATGGAAAAATCAAACATGATGTTTTCATAATGCTCCCTGATGGATATGGTAAAGCTGGAACAGTGGCCAAGTTAAACAAAGTACTGTATGGCTTACCTGAAGCTGCACGAGTGTGGAGAGAGGACCTAGAAGAGAAACTGAGAATCCTGCATTTTATTCCCCTCAGAAGTGACAGCAGTGTCTTCATAAAGAAAACCAAAAAGGGCATAAAAGTCATAGACATGCATGTGGACAATGTAATGGGTATTTTCTCGAGCAAGGAGGAGGAATCAGACTTGATGGCAGACATTCAAAAGTTCTACAAAATAAATAAAAAAGATACATCAAAACCCTTCAAAATACTGGGAATCCTAGTGATGTAAGACACTCACCTAGGCACTCTAAAGTTGTCCTAATCTGAATACATCAACTCCATGCTTCAGCAGTTCAACATGAGCAAGTCGAACATCATAGGTATGCTAGTAGACAAGGGATCACACCTTCAAAACAGCAATAATTCAGTCTTTGAAAATGTGAATCTGTATCAAACACTCACCGGTTCACTCACATATGCTGCCATGTCAACATGGCCTGATATTGCATATGTAATGCAGTACCTGTCTCAGTCCAATAAGAATCCAACATTACAGGACTGGAATGTGGTGAAAAGGTCTTGAAGTACCTAAAAGGGACAAAGGAAAAGGGAATCGTTTACAGGAGAGAACCTACCTTGGTGGAGGAGAAACACACGATACCTTGGGTGTATTGCAATGCAAAATACATGGAGGACACATGTGATAGGAAATCTACAAGTAGCTATGCATTTATGCTGGAAAACGGACCGATTTCTTAGAAGTAAAAAAAAAAACAGAGCACGGTGGCTCTTTCAACGATAGAAGCAGAATATTATGCCATGGGGATAACCTGCCAAGAAGCCGTGTGGATAAGACAGTTATGTGAAAAGCTAACACTGAGACTTGAGGGTCCCCTGGACATTTGTTCTGACAACACTACGGCTGTGACTCTTTCAGAGAATCCAGTTTATCACAGTCGTTCAAAACATATTGATATCTGATGGCACTTCATATGTGAATTGATACGTCAAAAGATCATTTGCTCTTCTCACATACCCAGCGCTTCGAATGGAGCAGATTTCTTAACCAAAGCCTTGAACAGATTTGAACATGAACAATGCCTCAAATTGTTGGGAATGGACTAGAATGTTCAGATTGCAGAGGTGTGTGAAGCTTAAGATAAGAAGGGCAGTATCACTCTGAACATTCATATTTTTCCTTTTGTTTTATCTTTTCTAAGGCCTAAACTGGGGCTATATTTCAGTGTGAGAATTCACGGTCAGGACCTATATAGTTTATATTTCACTTTCTGACACTTCAGCCTTTATCACAAAGGACTGAAGTGAGTATGTTTAGTTTTAGGTGCACCTTGACATGGGCCTACTTTCTTCACTTAGCCATAACTGTTCAGGTAGATTTCACACAATATTAGAGCCTTTATCACAAAGGACTGGACTATGACTGTTTAGATTAAAACATGAAGGTGGAGAAACAATTCCAGATAAGTTATGTTTAGAACATGCCATCCTTTGTAGCACAGGCAAAGGGTATACAGAGTATAGGGCTCACTAGCAAGGGACCCTAGGACTTCCTTCCAAGATTTTCCCTCTTGCTAGGTGAGAACCCTCTTCCTTATGTACATAGTACAGTAACTAATTCTAGGATTTTCCACCCTTGCTAGTATTGTGTGATGGCCCATAAGTGCTACAGGGGTTGCCCTTACAGGGATAGTACATGTTTTGTTACTGGAGGGAAGGAAGACAAGCAATATTGGATATAAAGAAGTACTGCTCAAGGACAATTCATAGATATTCATACATAGATAGAGACATGTTGAATATATATTGAACATAGGATTGGAAAAAATGTCAATAAGGAATATGAGTAATATAATGTATAACAATATATATAGCAAGTGTGATTAAGTTTTCGACCATTGTTTGCCAGTGTCACATTAGTCACACTTGCTTTGTAATTTCTCATGTTTAGCCAAACGGGAGTTTTTTTTCCTCGGTCCTTGATCAGCGCCACCGATACTTCAACAGTATTTCCGTATGGTTATACGACAGAGCATTCGGAGATTCACATGGTTCGGTGATTCAAGGTCTGATCATCCGTCACTAAGCGCACTCAGAAGCACCCAATTAAGAGCTGAATGTGCCAGTTTTACTAATATGGTGGATAGGAAGACATCTTTTCCCGGCCGTGCGACTGGATGGGAATATCAGTTCCAGACCTCGTGATTTAAGGCATAATCGAGCCGTGCTGGGGGCTACAGGTCCAAATCTATATATACATTTTATATATAAGGCTCGCACGTCATCTAATCACCAATCTGATAAAGGCATTTGCATTTCTGATTCCCATGGATAATTAAAAAGTATATCAGATAAGATGACCACAACCAGCGCCGATCTTCCCCCCTCCTCTTTCATAAATTCCCTTGTAGGAGCTGCCACGCAAGAAGAAGAAGACCTATGTCGATTTTTCCTAATAACCCTGCGGGGAGCCCGACGCTTGAAAAGTTGGAATACGCGATCGACGATGACACCAAGAGCAAGTCGGCGAGCTCCATTTATGCGGAAGTCGCATCTCCACCTGCGTCGTCGAGAAAGCCCAAGCTGCCCATCTCATGGCGACTGGGCATGATTATTCTTACTTGTTTTTGCAGCTGTAAGTGGTTCCCGGATAAATCTCTGACCGAAACATATTTACCAATTTCCAGTCGGGAACCACTGGTCCAACGTAAATGAGACTTCTCCCATGAGATTATTCTATCTGGAGGATGATTGACGTTTAACCCAGGGTCTCATAGTAGCACTCAAGACAACCATTGTCCACAACACTCACATCAACAACTCAAAATTTGCCACTCTCGTCGCCGTCACAAACCTCGTTAACACCGTCTTCTGCATCTTCCTCGGCTTCGCCATCGACAAATGGGGCGGGGCATCTCTCTCAGTCATTCTCGCTTTCTTCCATCTCGCAGGGTCTATGGTGATGGCTGGTGCAGCGACGCACCATCTGGACAGCTTCCCTCTCCTCATCGCCGGTAAAGTAATCGCCGCTGTCGGTGACGGCAGCCTCGACAACGCCCAGCACCGCGTCTTCTCCACATACTTTGCTCCAGGACGCGGGTTCGCGTTCTCCATCGGGGCAAGTCCGCCGCTGTACCTGACTAGGACCATACCAAGTACACTAATATTTTATCTTCTTGTTTTCGAAATTCTCAGATGGTCTGGTCCATCTCAAATCTCGGACAGTTCGTCGGACAGTCCACGGCCAACATAATTACCCGAAATCTCGGCTCCTTCGCGTGGTCCCTCTGGGTCAGCGCAGCCATCTCCTTCTTTTCCCTCCTCTGTGCGATTGGCCTCGTCTACCTAGACAAGTTCCTTCGCTCCCGATACCATATCACCGACCAGACAGACGGCACTCATCATCAAGGCGTCGTACAACGCAATGTATTCAGTCTCAAGGCCATGCGACGCCTCAGTGCCACCTTCTGGATCATCGTCGCGTTCGCAGTGTTCGAAAATGCGGGAGTACAGAGCTTTGTGTCCATCTCAACGTCAGTCTTAGAAGTTAATCGCATATATGCCCCACTGACACTCTGCGCCATAAAGACAATTTGCGCAACAGAGGCTGAAGAAAGGTGCTGTCGTCGGTGGCTGGGTCTCTAGTTTCTACCTGCTCCT
>QLPI01009663.1:0-14278 GCA_003314275.1 Chroogomphus rutilus
GCATGAGATAGGAATGTATTTACACCGTAGTTATAGTGCACCATAAGCGCCTGGCACTTCGAGCACTTTAATTGATAGTCTCTCTCTCTCTCTCTGAGTAGGGCCGTGCATAGACAAATCTAGTATATAACAAACATGTATTTATTATCAAAATTTAATCACAAATTTCCACTTTTCCTCCCCATATCTGTCCTATATTTAGAATCAATAATTTATAGTCAACTTTAACCAAGAGACTATACTGAAGAGGTGAGTTGTATAGTATAATTCGCAGAGCCTCCAGACTGATTATCTTTCTTTTACTTCTGTAAGATAATAAATTAGGTATATTTTCTGAATATACATTAGTGGTTGACTACACTGAGGAGATAATAAATTAGACTGTTTAAGAAATTCTCAAGCCTACTGCACATTTGCTTATAATCTTATCATCTGCTCCTTTGATAAACAACATGCCGGATCACAAAGTACCTCACTCCATTGTTCTCTCCTTTCTATTGACCCCTTGTATTTCCTTCTCTTTACTTGGCAAGCAGATAGTACAAGGAGTAGCTACATGTATATAACCCCCCAGTTGACTGGACTATTCACCAGTACAAATATCGACTTAATCTGCATTCTAAGTTCTGATTCAGTTCTAGTAACTTTCTGACTTTCTGAAATTAGGGACAGATAATTTAGGAGGGTACAACACATAAGTTGAAGCCAAGTCCCTTCCACCTCAAACACTCGAATGACTAGTCATACCAACACATTACCATAACCAACCCTAAGTCCCTGGCACTTCCTGTCTGCTTCCGTCTTTCCATCTGCCCATGAATCTATGATACTGAGCCCCTATGTCCTCGGAACCTCAACCACCTTTGCAGAACCCTTCAGGAACCTCCAGAAACCCTTCCAGAAGTATTTGATTAAGCACCTAACACGTGGATTTAACAGATGGTATCAGAACAATCAGAATCTGATGCTCCATCTATTATATAACATGCAACCCTTGATAGATAGTTACTATGGTAACCTTATATTTCATAAGAACTCAAATTAAGGTATTTAATCCCCTCTAACATGTCCAGAACTTCACTATTCACTACACTCCAATGCACCCCACTGTCAGGCCTCGGTAATGCTAAAGGTACAGGCAGGAACCAGCCAAGTCCTACAGGCCAGTCGTAGTGGCTTGGCTTCAACATACTCATGCGTTGCACCCTACTTTCTGTGCATGCTACTGATTTGGAATGGAAGAGATGCTTGGGAGGATGCCAAGAGTATTGGCCCAAGTAGAGGACTTCTAGATAGAGGGAAGGAGAGCAGGAAGGGGTAAACCTAGTTGATACTCAGACTGAAGAACTATGTACATGCATTCACTACTTATATAGGTTAAGAAACAGAATGTGGAATAAGGGTGGCATAAGACATGAAGAAAAGAATAAGGTATGGAGACCCTGTAGAAGTATTGTCCACCATAATCTAGAATAGAACAATAAGATGTAGATGAGAATAAAACAATAAGATATGGCCTATAATAAACGAGTAGAAGTGTGAGTAAAAATAGAACAATGAAAGGTGGCCAAATATAAAACAATAGGACCATGTCTGAATAATAAGTGAATAGTGAATGTCCCGAGGGAAAACGGATGAAGGAAAGGATAGGGAATTGTCATGATTTCTCCACTCCTCTCTCTATTGCTTGTTATTGGACTCCACTACTCTGCCAGACCATATATACAGTTCTTAGGTAATTAGTTAAAGCTCAGTCTTGAGCTGGTCAATATACCAACAAGTATCATTGCTCATTTCCCTCTTCTGCTCCCAAGTATTGAGGCTCTTGTTATTACTGATATTAGCTTAAGACTCTCATATCCCTACAACACTCCCCTATCATGGATGTTGATCTTCTATAACAAATTCTTGCAGGCTTGCAGCAAAACAATGCAGACCTGACCGCAATGGTGAACAACCAGACACACCACCTTAACCAACACCTAGCGGCACTACAAGCCCAAATACCACAGCTGGCATCTACAACCACCCCCTCTATCCCATCCGCTGGCAAAATCGCAAGACCAGAACCATTCGAGGGTTCATCAGAGAAGATTGATATCTTCCTGCGCAAGCTCTACCTAAACTTCGAGGATGATGCACCATATTTCAAAGTGGACCATATGCGAAAGATCCGCTTTGCCTTGTCTTATATGAAGGAAAAGTTTGCAGCTCAGTGGGCAAGTCATATCATAGGGGAACTAGAAGCAGGAAAACACAGCTACCAGAATTGGGAGAATTCCATACTGAGCTGCTGATAACATTCCATGACCCAAATAAGAAAGAAATGGCTCAATGAAAGCTGGAGCAGCTGAGACAAGGAGGAAGGCCAGCAACAGAGTTCTTTGTGGAGTTTGAGGAACACAGGTCACAGGCAGGGTATAACAACAAAGGATATGTTGCCTTGCTCAAGAGGAACCTGTCCCCACAGGTGGTGGAACGGATTTACACACTGGAGACCATTCCAACAACATATGACAAGTAGGTGGAAGTCATATGCCCTCCATTTTGACAGCCAGTTATGTGAATACCAAGCAACAAAGAGGGGGACTATAGGGCCGAGGACATGGCAGACCCCAAGGAATCCACAATCCACTCCAGCTCAGCCACTCGCTCCCCCACCCACTTTGGGACCACAACCTATGGAGATTGATCAGGCTCAAGGAAAGCCAGTGAGGGTGGTAACATGCTTCAACTGCAGAAAGCAAGGACACATAGCATGAAACTGTCCCAAACCTTGAGGTATACAGAGGGTTAGAGCAACGATGGATGGGTGGACAAAAGAGGAGAAAAAGGAGGTGCTGGACATGTTGAAGAAGGAGGATTTTCAGGAGGGGCAGGAGTGAAAAGGATGTCCTTCTCGCCCTGGGTATCTGTAAACTACTTCACCCCACTAGCAGTCCAGAACCTGAACCTGAAATTGTCCCAGAACAACCCTTAAAAGTCAAGAAGGAGAAGAAAGAGAAGAGGAAGCAAGAAGAGAAGGTGGTGATGGTAGAAGAGGTAGAGAAACCCAAAGAGGGAACGGCAGAATAGGTGTTGTGGAGGATACACCAAGACAACAAGTCAGGGCAGGAAGTGTTGAGACAGTGGACACACAGTGGAAGGAAAGGAGAGGTGACATCAGAAGTAGTGGAAGTCATACGAGGGATGAGAAGGAATGGAAGTGGTCAAGGAGCTTAGGAGAAGGAAACAGTGGATCAGACAAATCAACCAATCCTCGGTGATAATACCCACTACTGTTGAACACTGATAGACACAAGGGGATTCACAATTGAAGCACTCCTAGACTGTAGTGCAACAGGGTACTATATTGACAAAGCCTTTGCAAAAGCAAAGTATTTGCCAATGGAAAGACTCCCAAGACCACTACCTGTCTACAATATAGATGGAACCCACAATGAAGGAGGACCAATAACCCATACAGTGACCTTCAGAGTCAGGATAAAGAACCACTCGGAGGTCTTCCCTTTTGCAGTCACCAATACCAGAAAGACAGACCTCATTGTTGGCTTCAACTGGCTTCAGAAGCATAACCCAGAAGACTAGAGAGATGATATTTGACCGATGTCCCTTGGAATTTTGGATGTTGAGATCAGGTGTAGAGGAAGATGATGCAGGAGAAGAGGAGGAAGAACTAGAGGAGGGAGACTGTATATTTGTGACCCAGATATATGCAGAGGAGGAGGAAGGACATAGCTGGCAGAGGAGGCACAGAAGGAGAAGAAGAAGAGAACAGTGGAAGAAATAGTGCCAGCACACTACTTGGAAGAGTTTAGAGGAGTCCTCACAAAGGAGGGGTTTTGACAATAACCTTCCTGAACAATGGTGATGGGACCATGCAATCGAGCTAAAGCCAGGGGCTGAACCATTCTCAAGCAAGGTATACCCACTCAGTCTGGAGGAACAGAAGCAGCTAGATGAGTTTTTGGAAGGAAACCTGAAGTCAGGCAAGATCCGACCATCCAAGTCTCCTATTGCATTGCCATTCTTCTTCATCAAAAAGAAAGATGGCAGCTTGAGGCCAGTGCAGGACTACTGACGGCTAAATGCAATGACAATCAAGAACCACTATCTACTGTCACTGATTTCTGAAGTGATCCACAAACTATGCCATGCACACATCTTCACTAAGCTGGACATTAGATGGGGAAACAATAATGTCCAAGTCAAAGAAGGAGATGAATACAGAGTGACCTTCATCACCAACCGAGGCCTCTTTGAACCACTGGTCATGTTCTTTGGATTGACTAACTCCATAAATGTCGAAACAGCAGGGAGTTCAAACACAAGTTACCTGCCAAAGCAGGGTGATTAGCAGGGTAGCTGGTAGCCATTGTTCCTACGGATGATTCAGTGAGCAGCCGATGAGCGATGTGTGCTATAGGCGTCTATATTGGCCTCGGCATGTCGTGTATGAATAAGGGTTGATACCAGCTTCATATACTGTTTCATCTCACCTGATGAAGGCGGCCGACACAAAGAAGATGGGAAGGCAAGCAAACAACACCAGGAGCATAGTTAAGTCACAAATGTGTGACTGTGACTCGCAAGCTGTAACTGCTTGATACATTTTACTTTCAATTCTTATGGCCACAAAATTCACACTCCACATATCGCATTCAGGGATCACAAATGCCATAGGTCAAGGCAAAAACAACCACCATTCCCACTCTTACAAATGCTCAGACAAGCAAACAAAGAATATTAGCGCTTAAGATCCTAGCCAATTTTAACTTTAAAGGGAATTTGCTGAATCAGTTCATTGCCACTGCGATGATTCGTCACCTGGACAGTGAAGATGATATGATCAGAAAAGTGGCTGCCGTTACAACCTGTAGACTTCTCTCCAGAGATCCAATCAGGTTTCAGCACAGCCTGGATACAAGACATCCTCACCTACATATCAGATAACCTTTTTTTCTGTTGTTATTATTGACTCTGGTACGTACAATAATCTAATAGGTAAGGGATGTATTTAACCGCTCCCAAAGCTTCCAGCTATTATAAAGGCAACTCTATTGGCAGAGTAAGCCTGCGACATGTGAGTTCAGCATAAGAGCTGAAGAAGCGCAGATAATACATGTAAACTACTTATAGTCTTTAGTTCAGGCACAGATTGTGACTAATCAGGAGAACAATAAAGAACAATAGGCAGTTACTCCGATGTTGTGTCAAGTGTACTCTATTTTTACAATACCAGCATCTGACAAGCTATACTGGGGGTGTTAGACATCACCCAAATTTCATGTCCCAAATACACATGCTTGTTATTAATGGCACCTCACGACCAATTAGTGGACAACCGGATTCTTGCTGTGAAAAATATTAGACATCTTGTCCTTCATAATCTGGGAGGGGTCATTCCACCTCTTCAGAAGATGTTAACTCGACTTGTTTTGGATTTGAAATGTGCAGTATCCTCATAAGTTTATTTGTTGCACGTCTTCTAACAAGGAAATAGTTGGGGCAACAAAGATGTCATACACATTCTTGCTGCTCTGTTAAAGTCTCCTGATGCAGTTAGACCACAATCTTATTAAGATTCTCTCCATGTTGCTTGATCATAACTACTCATGCACATTAGCTAAGGCACAAAGGGAAAGAATAGTTACAACCAACGAAGCAAAGCACACAAACCTAGAAGGAAAGGAAAAGGAAAAAAAAGGCTTCAACTTGCATTGTGAATTCCCACTAAACATTGTCTCATGGTCTCATAGAACATAACTGTTATCATATCCACATGTTTACCGCCACCCACCACCACCTCTTCCTCTCTCCTCCCCCCCTAACCCTCACCCTCCACTCCACAATCCCTCCCTGCCCTGCGACATAAACCCACTCACCACTCGGGTTGAAACATGCCCGGGATGTGTCACATGTATGGCTCTGCAGACTCGAGTATGCTAGGAAGCGGTGGTGCAGGGGGCGAGACCCGGTGGGTCTGGGGTGGATTATTAGTATCAGTTTGAGACGGTGGATACGGTGAAGGGGGCAAAGGGCGGAGGATAGGTTGCATGTTACAAGTGGCTGCAGAGGGCGTGAGTCCAGCATTTGTGTTACTAGCATTTTCATTCGTCGCCCTTTTGGGCCTATTTTCTAGTTGATCATCTCCTAGACCCTAACTTGAGCCACGTCGTTGGGTTTGGTTGCAATTTCAAGGGCGGTTGCGGTTTTGACTGTGATTGAAGTTTGCGTTTGTGCCTGCATTTGAGGCCTCAGCTTCATCTTCATAGTCTTCATGTGGAATAACATCTCCATCTGCATCGACACACTCGATCACACCATCTGGCCATACATACGTCCTTGCACCCTCTTCAGAGCTCCATCCATCAAGACGACTGTCAGAGGGCATACTCCCTACCCCAATGGCACCCCCAGCTGCTCCTCTCGCACTTTGTGGTTGGCTCTAAGAATCTCCCCAATTGCCCCCCGAGTCCTGCCATGACCCGGCTGCTCCTTCAGTACATCTACCAGCTATGTTCCCAGATGCTCCTTCTGCAGACAACCTTAGTGCCCAGGCATGACAGCCCCAATCGACAACCGGATTAGCATTTGCCCACCCTTCCCCGCGTGATCGTCCATCTGCTCCTTCACAAGTTTCCTCTGCTGCTCTCCAACCCTCATTTGCTGCTCATTTACCGTCCAAGAACGCCTCTGCCTCTGCACTTGATGGAGCATTCACCAATTTGCCTCTGCTCCCAAACCTTCTACATGAACTGCTCTAGACTCTAACTTATCAAACGAGGCATGAATATTGTTGACATGATCATGCTCAGTGGGCAGAAAATGGAAGAGTGAATTAATTGGATATAGATGATGTCTACTCAAGGGGGAAATGCTAGCTGTGGAGAGCGAATTTTGGAGGAAGGGCACAGTGACAAGCATTTCGTCTCTTGTGGACCTCTTCTCCTCGCCGAGTAGATCGTGGAATGCCTTTTTCCTGGTCAGGAGAGGAGCCGGACTGGTGAGCGTATCAACTGTCACACGTCCCTTTGGACGATAGATGGCACTGAAGCTTATTTGAATGATCCATCTGACTGTTCAAAACTCTTGAACTGAGTTCAGTTGGCCATGGAGTACTGGGGCAAAAATATCCATGCCTGTTCTCGCTCTCTAACAGTAATTAAATTTCAAATGAGTAAACTATGAGAGCCGCCCAGAGGAAGCTAGATTAATAATAAATTTTAGGAGAACAATACTATGTTTTCAGCATTATATGATTTATTGGAAAAGACATTAGGGCTGGACAGGATTAAGATCTACAATAACAACCTGGCCTGAATGATATCCAAAACATGCTTTGGATTTAGAGAATGAATATGGATAAAACCCACGAAACCCAGGTGGGAAATAGCAAGGTACGAACGGAGGGTCTGCAAGAGTCCAATCCTTATTGAAAGATAGGGACACAAGATGCTCGTCTGGGGCAACGATTTGAAATTCACCTTGGAAGATGTGGGTAACTCGGCTTCCGTCTGCCAATGCTATGGATGCGGATTCGGCCAATGGAGTCGATTCACCGGTGATCAAATTCCAGATATGCACTGAATTATAAATTGAACCCAAGACAACTCGCGTTCCACCAAACAAAAAGGCAACGGATGTCACCCGAGAGCCATCTCCCTTGAGTATATGCTCTGCTATCCCGGTAGTCGTATTCCATATCCGGACTGAGCCGTCTGGCGAGCCAGACACAACATGTGCGCCATCAGCCGAGAAAGCAACACACCGCACGGTATCTGAATGTCCCTCAAGTATGTGCTCCACCTTCCATGTCGTGGCATTCCAAATCCGGAGAGAGTGGTCCTTTGAACCAGAAACCACACGTGTGCCATCAGGTGAAAATGCAATGCACAACACGCAGTCTGAATGGCCCTTCAGTGTGTGCTTCCACTTGCCTGTAGCCACACTCGATATCCGCACTGACTTGTCGTCCGAACCAGAAGCGATTCGCTTCCCATCAGGGGAGAAGGCCACACAATTCACACCACCAGCATGACCCTCGAGCACATGCTCCACCTCTCCGGTGCTGGCATTCCAGAGCCGAATTGAGTGGTCTCGTGACCCTGAAACGACCCATGCACCATCAGGCGAGAATGCTACTGAGCACACTGTACTGGAATGTCCCATCAATAGACGATTTCTCTTTCCCGGAACCACATGCAAAACATGAGATATCTTGGATAAGACGCGTCTTCTTTCACGTGAGACTGTGCTCGGTCCGCGTTCTGTCTCCAATTCACATTCCAAATCCGGACAGAGCAATCTGCCGACCCAGAGACGATGCGCGTCCCGTCACAAGAGAATGCAACAGACCGGACTCCACTGGCATGTCCCTTCAGCACGTGCTCTATTCTTCTCGTCCTTGCATTCCAGATGCCGATCGAAGAGTCACCGAAGCCGGCCATGATTCGTGTCCCGTCACCCGAGAAGGCAACGGACCATGCCGCACTCGGAGTCCCTTTCAGTATGTGCTCCATCTCCCCGCTGGTAGCATTCCAGATACGGACTGACCTGTCAAGGGAAACAGACACAACACGTGACCCGTCGGGGGGAAAAGCGACAGACCACACCCAATCTGAATGACCCTCCAATATGTGCTCTATCTCTCCCTTTGCTCCATTCCAGATTCGCACTGTCTTATCTTGCGACCCAGACACGACACGAGTACCATCAGGAGAGAAAGCCACAGACTCCACCCAATCGGAATGCCCCTCTAGTTGCCGCTCTGGCTCCCCTGCAGCCGCACTCCAGATCCGGATGGACTTCCACGACCCAGACACGATATGCGTCTCATCAGGTGAAAGAGCTACAGAAAACACTGCATGCGAATGTCCCTCATATACGCGCACCGTCTCTCCTGTATTTGCATCCCAGATCCGCAATGACGTGTCATTTGAACCAGACACGACACGTGTCCCATCACCCGAGATGGCAATACATCGCACCCAGTCTGAATGCCCCACTAGTATGCGTTCCAACTCGCCCGTAGCCGTGTCCCAAATACGAACAGACTTGTCCTCTGACCCAGATACAACTCGGCTGCCGTCACTAGAGAACATCACAGAGGTAACTCTTGCACGGTGCCGCATGATATGCTCGGATGTCAGCCCCCATGAATCCTCAAGACCCACGACGACTTTAGCTTGAGGAATGCTGCATAAGGATGTCGCATATTTCTGCCGGAGTAGGGACTGTTTAGGAATCCATGTGAATGAGGAGCGATAGGTGTTGAGACAGTGGTGGCTTATCGCTTCAGATCCCATCTGGAGGCATCTACGAGCATCATCAAACAGCAATCCGTGGTTGTTGTGAATTATCGGATATTTCTGCCAAATTGGTGAGCTAGAATTCATGCCCAATTGGTGAACTCACTGATATTGCCTCTTTTGCCTTGCGAAGGGACTTGACACCGGATTCTAGCTCTCCAAATGTACTGAGGCACTCGAACCAATGCAAGAGATGGTTATCGGAGAATTCAGAAACAGCATCGAGCATCGTTGATGATTCAGCAGGGGACAACACGTCTAGAAAATGAAATGCCGAATGCACACAGGAGTATCGGAGGGCCTCCGGAATGACGTCAGGATTTGCAATTACATGGGGGAGTATCCCAATATTGCCATCGTCCAAGTCGCAAATATTACGACGAAGCGAATTATTCATTTGTACAAGACAGTTGATGGCCAATTTATGGTGTGCATCCGATACATCTACCCTGTGTGCTGGGCAGCGCTTGGGATCAATGACGAATTCACGGAATGAGGCATGAAAGATGTTGACCAGTCCATCATTGGTAGAGGGAATATGGATTACCGAACGAAATCCAGATAGGTCAATCTCAACCTGATTGCATGTCTTCCCTAACAAGGAAGCAATCCCAGATATGGACAATGGGGTTTGAACACAGACCACCACGGCAAGCAAATCCTGTCTTTCCATCTTTTCTTTGTCAATCAGGAGATTCATGAATGCTCCGTCAATGATCAAATTGTAGAAGCTGTCCAGAGACGGGAGAGGCAACGCCGAGCGTGTGAGTTCAGTCATACGTGCCCTGGGATTTACGTTCGTGTCGTCAATATATCGTACGGCGGTGGCAGCGTATATGAATAATCCATCTGATTGGTCAAGAAGACTCTTTACCTCAGATTCGGCTGGCCAGGGAAGGTTAGGCTCAGAATATCCGTGCTTCATTGCAATATTTGACAGTGAAGATCTCAGGTATGTTTCAATATCGGTTTTTTCTTCATCCAGTAATGATCCTTTATGAAGGGAGAATTCCTGAAGAGAAGGTGCAGGACTATGAAGGAAGGAAGCAGTGATCCATGTCTCAGGTCGGCTTGTAATGAAGAACTTCAGAGGTAGGTCCACTAGACCATCGAGGATCGTTTTTATCAACAGTTCTACTCTCCTAGGTTCTGAGCATTCGTCCAAGGCATCCATAACAACAACATTAGCAAATAGATGTTGGCTTTCTGCAAGAAGCTTAATGGGCTCTATCACTAGAGACTTGAACTGGTCGGAAAGTGAGTGGAGATCGGCCATATCAGGTGTATTCATGAGGAGATCATGCAGGACTGCTTGGATCCTGGGGTTAGATCGTGCAAGCATATTGGCAATTGTGGGAATGATCCGTGTTGCATCGGCTAATGCTGCACTTGAGCGGGAACAAAAGAAACTGGCTCCAAGGATCTCTTGCTCATTCAAACGCTGGCTGAGAGTGTGAGCGATGCTTGTCTTTCCCGTTCCAAGCTGACCATTTAGCCAGTAGACCTTTGGAGCTGAAGCATCGCGCGCCCATCTCTCGAGGTCATCCAATATCCGTACACGCGTGTTCTCCATGCACCCGGGGTGTTGGACATCTTCAGCGGCGTTGCGTGTGTTATAGGATGCCCTTTCAGCAGGTTTGAGCAAGCCTAACATATTGACTGGAGGGTCTAAAAAAACATGAGTCTGGGCGTGAAAGGCCCTAAGTGAACGCCGCACTCACTACTGATCATCGGCATATACACATCACCGTCTGCAATGGACAAACAAAATGTATCAGCTCTTCCAGTCTGAGTCATTGTTCAACAAGCATGCTCACTGATGGTGACATTTTTCCAGTCAAGGTTTATGCCCCCCAAAGAAGACGTAGATTGTGGATCGGAGTGCACGAGTTGGGACATGAGAGTGTGTGGTACCTGGCTTAAACAATGCTGGTGTCGATGGGCCGAACGAAGAGACGTGGGTGTGTGCCCTATGAGTTCCCAGGCCAAGGCGATGCCAGCGTCAGATTGACAGCTGGCGAAAAGAATTGTGCGTGTTGCTATACTCGTGACAGCTTCGAATATAACGCGTCTATTCCAGTGTTTAGCACCGGTCTGGTACCCCATATATTTTGGTTCTCAAGGTGACTCTGATTTGCGGTGCCTCTAACGATTTTTTCCATCCAATAGCCTCCATTACACACGCAAGTTCACAATCACCCTCTCCTTAGGACCGAAAATCACATCTGGTGCCGCCAGACTACTAACGAGGCCATAATCAAAGAACAAGAGACAACTCTGTTGTTGATGTTACCTGGGCAATTATTGTGGCCGATGCTACTACGCGTCTATTCCAATGTTTAGCACCATTCTGGTTCTCCAGGCTCAACGTGATTTATGCTACCTCTTAAGATCTTTTTCCGACACATAGCCTCCTTTACACATGCAAGTTCGCCAAATACGAATAGAATTACGAATTGCTCATCTGGAACCGCCATACTACTAATGAGGCTGCACACACAGCACCGGAAGTAATTCTGTTGTTAGCTTGGCACATATTGTCGTCGATATAATACACAAGTATGACAAAGTGTATGGGTGCTGTGGCCTAATTGAAGAATTATCAAGGTCGGTTGAATAACCAAGGGAGCATTGCAACAGATGAATTGTTACATGGAGGAGATGAAATATGTTCTTAGCAAGAAAGAAACCCATGTGACCCAGAAGGAGGATACCCAAAGGGAAGTGTTTATGGAAATTTTAGAGATTGAAAAGTAGGTGGAAATAGTAAACCGCACATGGGACCGATAAGGGAAGGTTGAGAGCTACTTATAGGCACGGCAGGTGAGAACTGGTGGTGCATTTGTTATTTGACAGGCAGCGCTGCTGCTTGTCTTCAGATGACTCTGCTATGAACAAAGAACGATGGACGTAGAGTAGACGAGCTGCTCAGCGACATCAAAAACTGGGGTGCAGTAGCTGATACATTGATATGTCCCAACAGTATGGTATGATAGGTACAACAGTAATCATTTACCTTGCAAGACTTGCTTCGTTGAATTTGTGCTAAGACTACAAGCATGAGTTGCATGACACCAGCGTACTGATCTTCAGGGATGACCTACCAAGACTATGGATGCCTCAAAGTGGTTATTAATCACCTGGGTCATGAGCCCTGTGAATCCACGGTCAAGGAATGAGGGAAAATCAGCGTGAATCAGCCTCTATCCACGTGCAAAGAAGGGATGTTGATGTTCCAGTAATCTCGTGGTGGATTTTATTCCGCCGGAGACAAGTACGAACGCTATGCACAACAACGATTGAGTCTTTTTTCTTTATATTTGTTTCTTCGTGTATACATGTATTATTATCCGTTGTATCAAGCGCGATGTTATGATGACGCAAATTCGTGCGTCATATATGTATGTATGTTTATCAGTCTCGGTACACTTGTAACAGTAGTTATAAGGAGCTCGATAGCGAGCCCCTAAAACGCAATCTGAGAGTCTTTCGTTGTTGTGCGGTGTACGCTATAATTCCCGCTCCTTTTTAACCGCTATATACATCTGTGCCCGTAACTCTATCAGGTTATGGGCCCCGGTGTTGCCAATTAAGACACCAATAGCCCCTCCCCTCGATTCTACAAAATGAGCGAAGATCTAAAAACCATTATCACGAAGTTGGTCGCGGATGGATCAAATTGGGTGACGTACCGCGACCGTATGCTGTGGGCTGTGGCATCGCGCGGCCTATCCGACCACCTTGTTTCTACTTCTATTACTGCACCCTACATAGCTGCGGGCAACGTCGGTATCTTAACCCCACAAGGGCGGTGGGATCTTGACCAAGCTGCTGTAAAGCAGCTTATTGCCGCGTCAGTCCCCGATACAGTATTTAACAATATAAAGACCGGTGCTACAGCCAAGGACGTGTGGGATGAGTTGAAAAAGTTGTTTGAGGGGCGAACCACCCTAATTGTTGTTGATTTGTCGAGACGTTTTCAGACAACGCGTTGTGCTGAGGAAGAAAGCGTACGTGAGCATTTCGATCGGCTGGCTGACATGCGTCAGCAACTTGCGGCGATGGGCAAGACTGTGCCCGATGCAGAGTACGCACAAATTTTGATGGGGTCATTGCCGCCATCGTATCAGCCAACCTTGAGCGGTATTGCCGCTGCTGCTGAGATGAGCAGCACAGTTCCTACTCCTGCCACAGTAACGAAGCTCGCCATAGACGAATACGACAGACGCACCTTAAAAGGTGGCAAGGCCCAAGATGAAGCCTTTGCTGCAGCCACAGATGCCCAAAAGAAAGGCAAGAAACGCAATGTTGAGTGTTTCAATTGCAAAAGGAAAGGCCATGTCAGGGCCGACTGTTGGGCAAAAGGCGGTGGCAAGGAAGGCCAAGGGCCTAGAAGAAGACGCGGCGATGCGAAGAACAGTGGCGCAAAATCCGATGCAGCTGCTGGTGCAGAATCGGCAGGAGAGAAGGATAAAGATAGCGAGGCATGGGCTGCTATTGTCGAGACAGAGAGTGGAGTGGATGATGAAACTCCTCTAGCCCCAGCCATAGCAGCAAATAAGACTGAGGGTACAGAGGTAGAATTATATGATTCTGGAGCATCACGCCACATGTCCCCATTCCGTGAGCGTTTTGTCACATATCGCGAAATTCCTGCTCGCCCCATCACTGCAGCAAACAATCGCATCTTCCATGCAGTTGGTATAGGAGACCTCCAGATTGAAGTGCCAAATGGTGCAGTATCTACTAAGGTGTTACTGCGAGATGCCTTACATGCACCAGATATGGGCCTCACAGTCATATCTATTGGCCGTATAGTGAAGGCCGGTCGTGCTGTGCAGTTCAAAGACGGAATCTGCCAAATCAAAAAAAATGATAGCATTATAGGCAGGATACCTGCAAGCACGAATGGCCTATACAAAGTTGAACATTCGCTTATGGCTGCTGCGTCGTCTGAGTATGAGGAT